>JBBPBX010005704.1:11436-53611 GCA_038048925.1 Garcialebias charrua | reverse complement strand
TCACATCAAATTTTAGCTCAAAAACTGTAAAACTGTCAGTGATACAAACATTTTTGTTTCAAATATAGTCAGGTAGCGATAGGAGCCATCTTAAATTGAGTTATCCTAAAGCTTATCAGTTGTAAATGTCCGTCCAGTGATTAGTTTCAGAAAGTTTCATATAAATCTGTCCCTGCTGAAACCCATCTGTTCTCTCTGGCATTTCATACTGTGTGAGCTGACTTTGTGTACATGATGTATACAGTATTTTATCCTGTGTTTTCATTTTAATGCTGTCCTTATACATTTTATTATAATTTCACTGCTGTAAATGTCAAAGTTTTACCATTGGTGTGTGTTAACGTTTCTGTAATTTTACTGTGATGCACCAGTTGAAACAGTTTGTCGTGTGGGTCCATGAGTTATTTTGCTAACAGACAAACAGACTGACTACAGTACAAGCGTTAACGTGTGTGTCAGCCTGATGTCATAGGGTAAATAAAGGTTCAAAATACATTACTAACAAGCAGCTTCCTAACAACAGAGAGTCGAGGCTAAACACGAGCGAGGCACTTTGTTGTCGTGTGTACGTGTCGTGTGTTACGGTGTGGATGTTAGCATGTTAGCATAGCGTTGCTAAGCTAGCGACAGTAACAGAGGAGATAGCTCATGAAAAAAAACTGTTCAAACACACACAGTTTCACTAAGTTATTCACATTGAATTTTGGCTTACCTGAAGTGATCGGAGCATATTTTTGATGTTGACGATGGCAAATCCTTGCGGTTAATCTTACACAGCCAGACTCGCCGACGTTCAGTGGTGTTCAGTGGTGGTCTCATCAGCAACAACGATGAGACGGACTACAGGAACGAGGTGAGCCGCTTGGCCTTGTGGTGCGGACACAACAATCTCACTCTCAACGTGGAGAAGACAAAGGAGATTGTCGTGGACTTCAGGAAGAGGGATGCACAACATGCCCCTCTGACCATCAACAGCACCGCAGTGGAGAGAGTGGACAGCACCAAGTTCCTGGGAGTGCACGTCTCAGAGGACCTGTCCTGGAGCAGGAACACTGCAGCACTGGCCAAGAAGGCTCACCAGCGCCTCTACTTTCTCCGCAAGCTGAAAAGGGCTGGAGCTTCAACCTCCATCATGTGCACCTTCTACAGGGGAGCCATAGAAAGTGTCCTGACCAGCTGCATCACTGTGTGGTTTGGTGCATGTACTGCATCCTGCCGCAAGAGCCTCCAGCGCATCGTGAAAGCAGCTGAGAAGATCGTCGGCACCTCCTTGCCCTCACTGCAGGACTTACACAGCAAACGCCTCACTCGGAAAGCCCACTGCATGGCAGGTGATCCCACACACCCACTACACAGCTGCTTCAGACTGCTGCCATCAGGGAGGAGACTGAGGAGTCTCCAGGCTCGAACCAGCAGACTGAGAGACAGCTCTGTTCATCAGGCAGTCAGAATGCTAAACACTCTGCCTGCTCTGCCTCCCCTCCCATTTGAACTGCCTTAACACAAAAAACTTTCTCACACATTACCACTCAACACAAAGATTTTTAACACTGGACTCTGTGTCATCAAACGGGTTATTCACTAAACTCTCGGTCATGTGCTCATTCAGTTTGCACTACTTCTCATATTTGCACTAATGTTTGTATTACATTACTGCCTATAGTCATACTACTGTTTACATTCACTGTTTACATTTATTAATACTGTTTACATTTATTACTACTGCTTTACATTTATTATTACTGTTTACATTTACACTACTTTTATCTACACTACTGCAGATACATATACAGCATTCTCTGACTAGCCTTATCTAAGGATGCCAAATGTGCCTTATGTGCCTTACTTCATATGCCACTTTGCCTATATACCAACATCAACTACCTCATACATATACTGTGTACATTAACTTATATGCTGCTGTGCCACTCTTTGCAAATGTCAACGCTAGAAACTTCAGTTTATTTTATAGATATACGTTTTATACTTTTTATACTACTATGCAAAAACTCAGGACAGTATTACACTTTTATTATTTCATTTTATGCTTATGTTCATTGGGTGTTTGGTGTTTTAGGGGTGTTTGGTGTTTCAGTGTTGGTGTAAATTTTCATACTTTTATACTTTTATCCATCCATCCATCCATCTTCTTCCGCTTATCCGGGGTCGGGTCGCGGGGGTAGCAGCCTAAGTAGGGAGGCCCAGACTTCCCTCTCCCCAGCCACTTGGAGCAGTTCCTCCGGGGGAATCCCAAGGCGTTCCCAGGCCAGCCGAGAAACATAGTCCCTCCAGCGCGTCCTGGGTCTTCCTCTGGGTCTCCTCCCGGTGGGACGTGCCCGGAACACCTCACCAGGGAGGCGTCCAGGAGGCATCCTAACCAGATGCCCGAGCCACCTCAACTGGCTCCTCTCGATGTGGAGAAGCAGCGGCTCTACTCCGAGTCCCTCCCGGATGACTGAGCTTCTCACCCTATCTCTAAGGGAGAGTCCAGCCACCCTGCGGAGAAAACTCATTTCAGCCGCTTGTATCCGAGATCTTGTTCTTTCGGTCATAACCCAAAGCTCATGACCATAGATGAGGGTGGGAACGTAGATCGATCGGTAAATTGAGAGCTTTGCCTTTTGACTCAGCTCTCTCTTCACCACGACAGACCGGTACAGCGCCCGCTTCACTGCGGACGCTGCACCTATCCGCCTATCGATCTCACGCTCCAGTTTTCCCTCATTCGTGAACAAGATCCCGAGATACTTAAACTCCTCCACTTGGGGCAGGACCTCCTCCCCGACCCGGAGAGGGCATGCTACCCTTTTCCGGCTCAAGACCATGGCCTCGGATTTGGAGGAACTGATCCTCATCCCGGCCGCATCACACTCGGCTGCAAACCGCTCCAGTGAAAGTTGTAAATCACGAACTGATGAAGCCAGTAGGACCACATCATCTGCAAAAAACAGAGAAGCGATTCTAAGGTCACCAAAACGGATCCTCTCAACACCTTGGCTGCGCCTAGAAATTCTGTCCATAAAAGTTATGAACAGAATCGGTGACAAAGGGCAACCTTGGCGGAGTCCAACTCTCACTGGAAACGAGCCTGACTTACTGCCGGCAATGCGGACCAAGCTCTGACACCGGTCGTACAGGGACCTAACAGCCCTTATCAAAGGGCCTGGTACCCCATACTCCCGGAGTACCCCCCACAGAACCCCCCGAGGGACGCGGTCGAATGCCTTCTCCAAGTCCACAAAACACATGTAAACTGGTTGGGCAAACTCCCACGCACCCTCCAGGACCCTGCTGAGGGTGTAGAGCTGGTCCAGTGTTCCACGACCAGGACGAAAACCACACTGCTCCTCCTGAATCCGAGGTTCGACTATCCGACGGACCCTCCTCTCCAGAACCCCTGAATAGACCTTACCAGGGAGGCTTAAGAGTGTGATCCCCCTATAGTTGGAACACACCCTACGGTCCCCCTTTTTAAATAGGGGAACCACCACCCCAGTCTGCCAATCCAAGGGAACTTCCCCCGATGTCCACGCGATATTGCAGAGTCGCGTAAGCCAACACAACCCTACAACATCCAGAGCCCTAAGGAACTCCGGGCGAATCTCATCCACCCCCGGAGCCTTGCCACCGCGGAGCTTTTTAACCACCTCGGCGACCTCAGCACCAGAGATCGGAGAACCCGACCCAAAGTCCCCAGGCTCTGCTTCCTCAGTGGAAGACGTGCCAGTAGGATTGAGGAGGTCTTCGAAGTATTCCGCCCACCGACTCACAACATCCCGAGTTGAGGTCAGCAGCACGCCACCTCCACCATAAATGGTGTTGGTCTCGTACCTCTTTCCCCCCCTGAGACGCCGGATGGTGGACCAGAATCGCCTCGAAGCCGTACGGAAGTCATTCTCCATGGCCTCTCCGAACTCCTCCCACGCCCGAGTTTTTGCCTCAGCAACCACCCGAGCCGCATGCCGCTTGGACTGCCGGTACCTATCAGCTGCTTCCGGGGTCCCACAAGCCAAAAAGGCCCAATAGGACTCCTTCTTCAGCCTGACAGCATCCCTCACTGCCGGTGTCCACCACCGGGTTCGAGGGTTGCCACCTCGACAGGCACCAACAACCTTGCGGCCACAGCTCCGATAAGCTGCCTCGACAATAGAGGCGCGGAACACGGTCCACTCGGACTCCATGTCCCCCGCCTCCCTCGGAACGTGTTCAAAGCTCTCCCGGAGGTGGGAGTTAAAGCTCCGTCTTACGGGAGACTCTGCCAGACGTTCCCAGCAGACCCTCACGATACGTTTGGGTCTGCCAGGTCTGACCGGCATCCTCCCCCACCATCGGAGCCAACTCACCACCAGGTAGTGGTCAGTAGACAGCTCCGCCCCTCTCCTCACCCGAGTGTCCAAGACATGCGGCCGCAGATCAGATGAGACGACAACAAAGTCGATCATCGAACTGCGACCTAGGGTGTCCTGGTGCCAAGAGCACATATGGACACCCTTATGCTTAAACATGGTGTTCGTTATGGACAATCCATGACGAGCACAGAAGTCCAATAACAGAACACCACTCTGGTTCAGATCAGGGGGGCCGTTCCTCCCAACCACACCCCTCCAGGTCTCACTGTCATTGCCCACGTGAGCGTTGAAGTCCCCCAGTAGAACAAGGGAGTCCCCAGGAGGCGCACTCTCCAATACCCCCTCCAAGGACTCCAAAAAGGGTGGGTAGTCTGAGCTGCCGTTTGGTGCATAGGCACAAACAACAGTCAGAGCCCGTCCCCCCACACGTAGGCGAAGGGAGGCTACCCTCTCGTTCACCGGGGTGAACCCCAACGTACAGGCACCAAGATGGGGGGCAACCAGTATGCCCACTCCTGCTCGGCGCCTCTCACCAGGGGCAACTCCAGAGTGGAAGAGTGTCCAACCCCTCTCAAGGAAACTGGTTCCAGAGCCAGAGCCATGCGTTGAGGTGAGTCCGACTATTTCTAGTCGGAACCTCTCAACCTCACACACTAGCTCAGGCTCCTTCCCCACCAGAGAGGTGACATTCCATGTCCCAATGGCCAGCTTCTGTAGCCGAGGATCAGACCGCCAGGGTCCCCGCCCTCGGCCGCCACCCATCTCACATTGCACCCGACCCCTTTGGCCCCTCCCACAGGTGGTGAGCCCATGGGAAGGGGGACCCACGTCTCCTCTTCGGGCTGTGCCCGGCCGGGCTCCATGGGTAAAAGCCCGGCCACCAGGCGCTCGCCAGCGTGCCCCACCTCCGGGCCTGGCTCCAGAGTGGGGCCCCGGTGACCCGCGTCCGGGCGAGGGAAAACTTAGTCCATTAATTGTACTCATCATAGGGGTTTTTGGGCTGCACTTTGTCTGATCCCTCACCTAGGACCTGTCTGCCTTGGGTGACCCTTCTAGGGGCATGAAGCCCCTGACAGCATAGCTCCTAGGATCATTGGGACACTCAAACCCCTCCACCACGGTAAGGTGGCAGCCCAGGGATATTTATACTATTATGAAAAAACTCAGGACAGTGTTACACTTTTTTTACTATTTTATGCTTATGTTTATTAAATGTTTTAGTGTTTAGTGTTTAGATGGTTACTGTTGCACCGAGGGACTGAGAGAAACGCAATTTCGGTCCTGTGTATGTCCTGTACATATTGCAGTTCTGACAATAAAGTTGACTTTGACTTTGAGCGCTTCTGTATCTCATCTGGTCCTTCATGCTTCCTTATTTTCGGAATTATGTAAAATTTACGCTTGGCAATTGCTGGCAATTGCTCGATTGGTACAACCACTAACCCAACACGAAATAACCATTGCAATTATTTACAAATAAACAACCGCGAAAAATACACTGCTCGTAACCTACGCTGCTACTAGTGGTCAGGAGTGGAAGTATCACCAACTAAAATGGCGGACAACCCGGAAATGCCCATTATGTGACGTCACATGGGAACTATGTATTGGTGTGACAGTAGGTGAGAGTAATCCACAACACCTGCTCTGAGCAAAAACTGATAAGATCTGTTTAAAATGAGTCAGTTATCTGTTAGCAGAACATCTCATAAACATTTTTTTTGAAACTCTCAAAGAGTACGATAATCTTTGAATGTATATTGAATGTACATGTGGTGGAACATAACTGTGTACACAGGGTCCCAGTTACACACAAAAGTATAAAATGTAAAAGTAAAACAGTAAAAAAGATCTACCGGTAAGATGTGAACTAAGAAATAGGTTAACTAAAAATACACAAAGCACTAGTAGTACAAAAACAATACTCAAAAGAATAGCATGAATGCGACCAATCTGATGGTATATTTTCAGGATTAAGAGAACACTAACTTAATTTATGGTACTTTGCTTTTTTTTTTTTTTATTAAATTTATTGTTTATATAGGGACACGTGTTAGGCATTAAATAACACAGTAAACTATATAATTTATAGCTTATGCTAGCAAAATGAATGAAATGAGTGTAACATACAGTTTAAAAAGAAAAAAAATGTACAGTAGTCCCTCGCTACTTTGCAGTTCATTTTTCACAGACTCGCTCTATCGCAGTTTTTCAAAATAAGATTGGACGTGACACACAACTGACTGATTGATGGATGAGCTGCACAATCAACATGGAATTTTTATTTAAAATGAATTATTTAAAATTGTTTAGCACCTGCTGCACATTTGTGCAGCCCATACTGCAGGATAAACTTCCTGCTGCAGCTGATCAGCTGTTCTCCGTGCAGAGTGGAGAAGTGGGCGTGGCCAAGAGCACTTGCAGGTGGCTGAGAGCAGAGGAGGCAAGGAGCTGAAATCATGACATTCTGTGCTCTTTTAGATATATGTGTATATATCATTTTAAACTACTACTTGTACTACTAATCCTACTTTGCGGTTTTTCATGTATCGCAGGGCTTCAGGGTACAGATCCGCCGCGATAAAAGAGGGACTACTGTACACTCATTAGGTCAATATATAAAACAAGACGCATGTTTTCACATAATCACGTTTTGTTGTGTGTGTTTTTAGTATGTCCATAGAACATGAACTTTACATTGAAAGGAATGCAAGCTGTGAGGTCCGATGGCCAAAGCAGCAAACATCTCAGTTACAGATGTGGCTTGAAAAGATCAAACTGGGCTTTTCAAAGGCTGCACTCACCTTCATGTACAAACATGTGTTCTTCAGTCACTGAGTTGACAAACAAGCTTAATTCATTGCTGAAGTAAGATTTACTGGAGGTGTTGAGGTATGAAACAGCAAATGACAACAGGTATTTGGAATAATGACATGTATCAGGAGACCTTTTAAGAGAGAAAAGTTTGCTTATAGTGTTTCAAGGTATCACCAGAAGGTGTGGCTGTATTTTGTCTCAAAGACCTCTCCTGCAAGGAAAACAACTGAGTGAACAGATTGGGGGTATGGAGGAGATGATCAGTCTACTTGTAAACTCAATCAGAGGAAAAGCTTGAGAACGAGGCCGGTACTGGGAGAAAAACAACTTGGGAGCATCAAGAGTGTCTCCTGCTCTCATATTCACAACACCAAATTGGGACAATATAAGGGCAGAAAAGTGTGTATGTGAGTGAGAGCGTGTTTGTGTTTGTGTTCACTGCATGATTACTAAACACACAAAAAAAAGCATTCAACACTCCAATCAAGGTGGAAGCAAAGCAAAAAAAATAAAAATTGTGAACCAGAACAGAAAATGAGGAGAATGACTAGAAGACGGATGATTAGTGAGTTGTTAAAGCACAATGTCAGCCTGGTGTGAAGAAAATACATTCTGCCTACGTGTGTAGAGTTTATATGCAAGGAAGATAAACCTGCTGTAAGATCAGATGTATTTTTATGAAAAGTCAATTATTTGGAAACTTGAATTTTGATTTCGAAGTTTTGCTTTTTAATAAGAAGTCCAAGTCTATACCTTATCCTGTTCCACAACTTTGAGTTATTAGTTTGCATTTCACTATTTAAGTGAAACATTGGAAAACGTTTTTTTTAATCAATAAAGAAAAAACAAGCAAACAAAAAAAAAAGGAGAAGAAGAATGAAGGCTTATAAGCTAGCAAGGCAGGTATGGGCATTTTCAGCATAAGTAGGTTGAAAGTTTGTTTAGTTCCAAAGAGAAACTTTGGGTTTAATGTTTAAGAACAATTTACTCACGGGTCTCAGCAGATATGCAAAGCTTGTTCCCTGAATTATCACTACAGGCAGTTGTGTCATGGACGAAGCGTGGAAAAGGGTCTCAACAGAAGCCATGGTCTGGTCAAATCTGCCTGCCAGACCACCAAGTGTCACAATAGTATCCACCTGTAGACACAAAACATAGAATATCATTCAGTGCTCTGGTTCTTCTGGCAGGATGTTGTTACCTGATGTGTGATTACCATTTAGCCAAGTGACAGTTGTATGTGTTTCCAAACAAAATAAAGTGATAGATTTAAGAGATTGCTGATGGAAGTCCAGTTTTGAATACAGTATGCAAATGCATTGTCAACAGATGAATAGAGTCAATCCGTGACAGATACTTGCAGAATTAATGTATTTAATCAAAAGTAGATTAATATTTGTTCTTTTAATTTCAAAGGTGAACATATTAAATAAACTGTGGGAGTTCTGCCATGCCAGCTCCCTGCAGCCACATCTGTACATGTCTCTGTGCTTTCAGAGTATGATCCCAGATGTCCTCCTGTTCCCTGGATTCTCCTCTGTGGACCTCAAGCTCTCCTGTGTCTCCTCAGCTGCCTCCACATCTTCCTACCACTTGTCTGCCTCCTTTGTTCTGACACGCACCTTCTTCACCCTGGGACCACTCGGTCAGCTTTCTCCACAACTGACCTACCTCTACCGTAAGAAAGAGCAGCAACAACATTATCACCCCCTGCTGACAGACCAGTAACCATCTCCTTGCTCCTCAGGGTTCCAGCTTGCTCCTTGGTGCAATCAATTTTTCCACCTTAGTAAACAAACACTAAACATATTTGAGTCTTGGTATTCTCTTCGGTCCTCGTATCTGGTATAGCTGCAATTGTTACAAAAACAAGCTAAGAGGGGTGGATATCTTCAAATGACATTATTTTCTGCAGCTTCAAAGCTAAAATAAGGTTAATTTAAGCAGTGTTACAATATTTATACTTCTCAGCACTTCTACCCTTGGACTAAGTCCCCAATCAGTCAGCACCAGTGCTGACAGCATTAAAACCTGACAAAGTCTACAGGTCAAGAGAGCTGTCACAGGCCGATGACTGCCACTCACACAAAAACTGAACCAAGTTCCATCAATCACCCAAACTTCAGTGTTTTTTCTTCCCTTTATTACCTTTTTAAATATTCAGCAGTATTTCTTGAGCTACAGCCAAAAATGAGTTTGTATTTACAGTCAGTGAGAATAAACCAATCCAACGAATACTGCATCCTTTTTCCAACATATACTCACAAACAGTGAGCAGGGTAGCTGGCAGCACGGTGGCACAACTGGTAGAGCTGCTGCCTCTCAGCGAGAAGGTTGCCGGTTCAAATCCCGGTCCGGGGGCCTTTCTGGGTGGAGTTTGCATGTTCTCCCCGTGCATGCGTGGGTTTCCTCCGGGTACTCCGGTTTCCTCCCACAGACCAAAAAACATGCTTGTTAGGCTGATTGGTGACTCTAAATTGACCCTAGGTGTGAGTGTGAGAGTGGATGGTTGTTTGGTGTGAGTGAGACAGGTCCCTCTTGTAAATGAGTCCCCGTGACTCAACGAGGCTAGCCTGTATAAATAAAGGTTGAATGAATGAATGAACAAACAACAGCATCACGATCAATAAACCTATCATTAGGTTATAATAGGTAATAGGCAGCTGATTTGACATGTATCTAAAACTTTTCTGGTTTTCATCAAACACATTCCCTCTTAAACAATTCCTTTTTTTCTATTCATCTCCGACGCACACTATCCCAAACAACCAGGTCTTTCATTGGCTGCTGTATTGTTTCAATACTTTTGAAAAGCAGAAGCTTTTCGCAAGCATGTCTTCCATTCATGATAAATCTGAATTCTCCTTGTAGATACATGCACTTTGACACCAATATATATAGCTTTTCACAAGCATGTCTTCTATTCATAATAAATCTGAATTATCCTTGTAGATGCAGTACATGCACTTTGATGCCAAAAAAAAAAGTTACATCCAGACTGTGTGATAAAAGTTAAAGGTTCTTTGAAACGT
This sequence comes from Garcialebias charrua, assembly GCA_038048925.1. NCBI lineage: Eukaryota > Metazoa > Chordata > Actinopteri > Cyprinodontiformes > Rivulidae > Garcialebias > Garcialebias charrua. Next base: position 43,413 of record JBBPBX010005704.1, on the reverse strand, counting down.
CCTTTTACTTCAGACAGTCAGCTCTTGATCTTTTTCTAATCTTTGCCAAACTTGTAGAAATCCACAACATGTTATTATTTTTCTCTAAGCATTAGAGACCTTGTTAGATCTTGGCAAGATGACAATATTTTTAAACAGAAAATATGATTTGGTACTGATGTTGCCAGAGGGTTCAGTAAGACAGACTGTAATCAGTTGCAACTAAGAAGAAACCCGTAGCGAGGGCTGCCATGAACACTCATAATTAATAAATTTGACTAAAGTAATGTGTTTATGTTTATACTTTCAGCTGAGACCATTTTTCCCCTATCTATTTTTGATTACGGTATTTATTTTTATTTTTATCTCCACTGAAATAATGGTGTTCTCCACACCACATGTACATTAGTATGTCCTGCTTACATCAGTTAACTTATGCAGAGCGTATACTTCAGTTAATTTGTTTGCTACTTTTAAAACGACCATGGCATATATGAGAGTCTGTTTCAATGTCCAACAAGGTTATAAAAGATTTTATAGACTGACAGAGCCGAGAGTATGGGCAAACTTCAAGCTAACTGACGATAAAAGCGTTGCGTTGTGTTTTACACTTTGGAAGGTTTAGGGCAGGCAGACAAAGTCATTAAATGTCAGGCTTTTGAAGGTTTCTGTGGAGTGTTGTGATTTATTTAGTCTGTTCTTGATTCCATTTTTCTGCTTATTTTCTCTTACACGTTTATAAAAATGGACTTACTTTCAGTCCTACTATTAGCTCTTTGTTTTTCCCGATCTGAGAATAGCTATTGACAAGATTTTTTCAACAAAACAACAATGTCCTGGGGAACCTGCGTGTCCAGCTGAGACGTACAATGTGGGATACGTCATGGACCCGTGGGGAGTGTGGCAGTTGATGTGTCTCTCAGTCCTGTCTCAGGAGGATGCTGAAGACATTTACATATTTGGATTTATAATAGCAGGGACTCTGCTTTTTGGTATCGGTGGGGCTCGGTTTTATTGACTATTGAAGAAGACATCTGCAGCAGTTTCGGACATGACAAAGCTTCCGAGTCAGTGTGAAGGTTTGAGCCGTGCCGTGACCTCGCAAAATCAGCTGATTTATGAGCTAAACCGTAAGGTGGAGGCAATTTATGAGAATCGCAGGCAACCTGCGGCTTCTGGAACTTGTCAGCGTGGTGGGCTCGACCTTGAGGGAGACTCATAGCATGGATCAGTGGAATGGGTTCCCACAATTAGGCAATTTTGGAAAACAGAACGTCCAGATGGACTCAAGGCTGAAGAAAAAAATCAGTCTGCCTGAAGAAAATCAACAATCAAGTTTGTCTGAATCTGACTCCCCGCCGGCCTCGGAGAAAGGCCGACTATCAAATTTATCTCGGGTCATGAGTAACCAAGGGCAATAAGCTTCATCTATCCCCCCTGGAGAATTTTCAGTGCAAGCTTATCAGAACTGTGGCCGATCTGAAAAAAACGCTCATGGACAAATCTCAACACCTCAACCTCAAATGCATATGTACCGTATATTCCGGAATATAGGTTGCACCTGAATATAGGTCGCATTGTCCAATTATTGCCAAAAAATTGGTAAAATCCATATATAGGTCACACCTGAATATAGGTTGCACCTACGTCAAAATGTGGACCGTGTTTAGCTCTGCTGCAAATGTCTGCCACAGGAGCACACAGCAAGGCTTTTAAGAAGATTAACACTTAAAAACAATTATTTGTTTGATAAAAATTATAGCAAATATGTGTCTGAGCTGAACTTTTCTTTAATAAATGAATAATTTTAGCAGGATAAACACCTAAAAAATATATTTGTTAGCTGACATTATTGTAAGAGTGTGTCTCAGTTTAATTTTTGTTAATAAATGATTACAAATCAGCTTATTTTATAAAAAGCCATAAATAGGTCACACCTGAATATAGGTCGCAGGGCATGCAAAAATGATAAAAAGCTGCGACCTATATTCCGGAAAATACGGTAATCATGTTTTTCATTGTTCATTCATTCAACCTTTATTTATACAGGCTAGCCTCGTTGAGTCACGGGGACTCATTTACAAGAGGGACCTGTCTCACTCACACCAAACAACCATCCACTCTCACACTCACACCTAGGGTCAATTTAGAGTCACCAATCAGCCTAACAAGCATGTTTTTTGGTCTGTGGGAGGAAACCGGAGTACCCGGAGGAAACCCACGCATGCACGGGGAGAACATGCAAACTCCACCCAGAAAGGCCCCGGACCGGGATTTGAACCGGCAACCTTCTCGCTGAGAGGCAGCAGCTCTACCAGTTGTGCCACCGTGCTGCCCAATTGTGCTTGGTGGTAGAGTTTTTTGATGTCTCAAATCGTGTCCTGACAGACAAGATGTGAAATATCTTTTTTGTAATACCACTATCTACAATCATGGTTCTACCCCTTTTCCTATCTAAGATTATTATTCTGAAAAGGATAAGAAAGGCCAAACTTATTGTAGCTGCAGCTACGTACACTCCGTCCATCCTTCGGACGACTGTACGTACATGTTCTCGCTGTACTTTGGTGTGATGACAATAAAGCTTATTCTGATTCTGATAACCTATGTGTGTGTGTTATCATCCATCCATTATCTTTTACCCACTTCTTCCTTTTTGAGTCATGAGGGTCACTGGTGCCCATGTCCAGCTATCACTGTGCGAGAGGCAGGGGACACCCTGGACATGTCTCCAGTCCATCACAGGGACACACCGAGACAAATGAAACAACCATTCACTCTGTCTCTTTCACCTAGGAACAATTAAGAGTTGCCAGTCAGCCTAACATGCATGTTTTTGGTCTGTGGGAGGAAACCGGAGCACCCAAAGAAAGCCCATACATGCACAGAGAGAACATGCTAACTCTACCCAGAAAGGTCCCGGGCTGGGGTTTGAACTGGTGACCTTCCTGCTGAGAGGCAACAGCTCTACCAACTGAGCCACCATGCTGCCAACTTGTTTTATTGAAGAAAATTTTTATTTTTTTATTTTATTTCATTTACTTTGAAAGTGTTTTAAAAAAACACTTATTTGTGTGCATTACCTTTAAAAAGGGAAAATGGGATCATCTAATGAAAAGTCATCTGTTTCCCAAGGACATATTTAGTCGTTTGTCACATAACTCTGCTTCTCTTCTCAGCAGAGGTATAATAATATGTTATAGCGTAGTTGTTTTTATGACTACACATACAGTACACCAACCCATTTCATATTACTATACAATAATCTTCTATGGTGTTTGTCACTTTGTCAGAAATAAATGCATTCTCATTTTCCACTCACTTGATGACACAGAGTTAATATCTCAGTGCAACATCATTCATCACTAAAAAGAGTTCAGATCAAACCTGTGCTGAAAGTCATACAGGAAAGCAACAAAAGAAAAAGGCCAAATGTGCCACAACTAACTTTCTGCCTCTGGAGATAGGGTTCAAACAAAACTGAGTGCTGGGACTGAGGTTATTTCAACATCTGGCTGACACCCCCACACGATGAGACATCACTTAAACTGTGAACAACTCTTGGTAAACAGACTCCCCTCTGTGAGCGAGACAAAGTGACAGAGATGGAGAGGTTGTGATGTAGTGGAAATGCTAATCTTGCTGTCAACTGCTTCTCTGTGATTTGATAGACTGCAAAATATTGTAAAACTCACTGGATTAACCTAATCAGAGAGCAAGCATTTCTGTAAACACATCATATTTCCTTTTTGAACCTCACGTAAAATAGGGCTATGATTTTATTTTACTCAAGGCTGTCAAACCAAAGAAACAGAATAAACTCTGTTAACCTCAGAATCCAAAACAAAAAGGTCTACTAAACAATATTCATATGGGTTAAATAGTGCAAGGTTAAAGCTTTGAACAAGGCAAGAATGCAAGAGAACACGTTTTCAAATGAAATAAAGAACAAAAATGATAAAAGCAGGAACAGTGATGGCGGTTATCAATAAAACACCATCATATTCCACCTTTACTTCAAATCAACACAGTAGTTACGTCAAAAATACATATAAAACACTATACTTTTTTATTTTCTTCTTATTTCATGTTCGTTTACTCAAAAACTAAAATCAAGAAGAAGAAGAATTTCATTGNTGGAATAAGTTATCTTGAAGTCAACCAGTAGCTGACATATTTTCTGATGATCGACGCGGATCCCAGGAGACGTTGAAACGTAAACCAGAACCGGCTCGGACGTGCTGGACCTGCAACGATTCTGTACGCCTGAAAGGCTGGTGTCATCTCTTTATCAGACTCGTCGTCAAAGGTAAAGAGCTGTTTACAAACGTACCTGGATTTCAGCAGAAATCTGATGGGAAGTGTCACTTCTGGTAACATGCTCAAGACAATTTCCTTTAAACCATCTCTCCTCCTATTTCCTTTCCCCTCAATTCTAAGCTGGAAACTATTTAAGTCATAGAGCCTCAGACTAAGTATGTTAACATCCTATATTTATGTCTGTTGTGTTACAATTTAAATGTGCTGACGTGTTAAATTGCAAGAAAGTGAAATCATGTCAATCAAGTGTAATGGTGTTAATTTTTCTGATAAGTCTCAATCTGGTCATCTGGACAGTTTGTTTTAGTCGAAACTTTTCACCCTCAGTCCAGAGGGCTTCCTCAGTCAGAGTTCCAGCATGATCCTCCCCCACCAAGCTGCAAACAACTTATGTGGACCAACCAGTTTGCTGGAGCCAAGATGGTTTCTGGGGGCCGTCCTGTCCCTCGTCGACTCCTCCCAGGCAGGCAGCCACAGCCAAAGTGGTTCAAAACAAGAAAGTTCATACTCAATAATCCAGGTATCAAATCTGATAAGTCTCAATCTGGTCATCTGGACAGTTTCTTTTAGTCGAAACGTTTCACCCTCAGTCCAGAGGGCTTCCTCAGTCAGAGTTCCAGCATACCGATCCTCCCCCACCAAGCTGCAAACAACTTATGTGGACCAACCAGTTTGCTGGAGCCAAGATGGTTTCTGGGGGCCGTCCTGTCCCTCGTCGACTCCTCCCAGGCAGGCAGCCACAGCCAAAGTGGTTCAAAACAAGAAAGTTCATACTCAATAATCCAGGTATCAAATCTGATAAGTCTCAATCTGGTCATCTGGACAGTTTCTTTTAGTCGAAACGTTTCACCCTCAGTCTCTCTATTTTAAATAAATGGTAGTGTCTTTGACATACCAAACTAAGTTAACGTCTCTGTCACTTAATGGCTTTATTTATTTATCCATCAATCAATCAATCAATCAATCAATCACCTTTATTTAACCAGGTAGAGCCCGTTGAGATCGAGATCTCTTTTACAAGGGTGACCTGGTCAAGTGGTCAGCAGCACACGTCACATTGGCAATAGGCATTTGCACTTATCAAAAGAAAATAAAGAAAACTACAATCACAGTAAACAGATGTTGACAGTTCAAAACCAACAGGATATGACAGATTTCTATATACATTATATACAAAACAAGCAGACAGACCTCGGTTGTGTAAATAAAGTTAAAAAATCAACAATGACATGTATATTGGATAAGTAATGGTTAGAAACATCTGCAATGGTCAAGTTTCTTGATGACATTTTCTACTACGGTTGACATAAAGGATCCAGGAGAGATGAATGTTGATAGTTTCAGATCTTTCTGTAAGTTGTTCCAGGCTGAGGGGACGGCGAAGCTGAATGCTCTTTTTCCTAGTTCAGTTCTGACAGGAGGAACTGACAGGAGGACTAAATCGTTAGAGCGCAGGGAGTAATGACTGTGTGATGTTTGTATTAAGGAGGTGAGGTATGACGGGACTAGGTTTAGGAGGGTCTTGTAGATGAAGGATATCCAGTGAGTGTATCTGCGAGTGCTGAGAGATGACCAGCCAGATTTTACGTAAAGCTCACAGTGATGAGTGCGATAACTGGAGTCAGTAATGAACCGAAGGGCACCGTGGTAAATGGAGTCTAATGCCTCATCCTCACCTAAAGCATATTGCGCTTCCAAAAATCTCCAAACGCACTGTACTGGCTGCTTGTCAACAGATGACTGTCCTCATCTAACGCGTCTGCAGTGGGAGGAGCGTGTTGGTCCTCTTCCGGTGGGGGTGTTTGTTTATTTCCGGTCTCAGAAGAATGGCGGACGCAATACGAAGAATTGCCTTGTTGTACTTAATCTACAAAGCAGCAACACGCAGACGCCGTGCACAACGACGATTCTGGATTCACCCCACATTAGAGAGGCGTCATGAATTCGGTGAATTTCACCATCTGATCCAGGAGCTGCGCGCAGACGAGGAGCGCTTTCAGCGGTACTTCCGTGTCACCCGCGCCCAGTTTGACGACCTGCTGTAAGTTTCTCCTCCATGTTTACCTGTTTACATGTTGCGTGATCACATGGCAGAGTCTCTCCTGATTGGTCCTGATTGTTTGCTGCTGAGCAGCGAGCTGAAGCGAGCTGTGGAAGCACGGCATTCCGTGCTTCCACAGTCGCTGCTTGGATGCGACGCGGGAGTAGGAAACAGCTGCTGCTCACTTTCGCGCTGTTTGTATGCTGTAGATGCGCCGCGACACGACCCGCTGCTCCAAGATTCGCGTCCCCATAGACTTCAATGTAAAGTGGCTGTTTCGGCTGCGCGAGATGCGTGCGGTGGGGATCCAGCATAAGGACTGTAGGTATTTTGATGCAGCACTCATGTACAGCACATCACCATAATCTAGTATTGGCATGAATGTTGCAGCTACTAATGTTCTCCTGGCTTTGCATGAGAAGCAGGATTTGTTTCTGAAGAAGAAACCTAGCTTCAGTTTGAGTTTAGTTTATCCATCATAAAGATTACAGAAATATTGGGTAAACTGAAAAAGAAAAGAATCCGTGAAATTACTATTCAATCTGAATAAGTAATTAATTAAGGATAAAGAGGTCAGCTTAACACTGACCCCTGATAAAATCCTTTACATCTGGGTGGCACCGTATGTGTTTAAAGACACAATATGGTGGTTCCCTCATGTTTCCTTCACCAGTGAGAGCTGAAGATCATGGCACGATGACGCCAACAGGACCACTTCATCGGCAAAGAGCAGTTTTTGAATCCTGAAGCCACTGAACCGGACTCCCACCACCCCCTGGCTGAACCGAGAAATTCTGTCTACAAAAGTTATGAACAGAATCTGTAACGATGGGCAGTCCTGACGGAGTCCAACTCCCACCCTGAAGGGATCCAACCTACTACTGGCAATGTGAACCAAAATCTTGCACCACTTGTATAGGGACCAAACAGCCCGTAGCAACGGGCCCCCAATCCCATACTCATGGAGCACCCCACAGAGTTACCTCGAGGAACATGGTCGAAAGCCTTCTCCAAGTCCACAAAACACGTAGACTGGATGGGCAAACTCCCCTCGAGGACCCTAGTGACCTTGACTTCTCTAAATGGTTTTAAGAATCTGTTGGAATCCTGGCAAAAAAACAATGCAGACATGTTCCTGTTTTTGATTTTCTTCATCTGCCTTATAATCTGTCTGTTTTGCTACTTTGATATCTCTGTTTTAACTTGTTAAAAAAATCTGTATACAACTTACAATACAAGACAACTTTATTTACAAAGCACTTTAAAACAACACCATTGGCCAAAGTGTTGCACACTAACACAAGCAAGCATAAAACTATAAACTCAGAAAATACCATAAAAGTGATGAACTACCAGATCAAGACAGCAAACAGTAAAAACTATAAAACAAATAACTTAAAAACAGTAAAACCAACATTTCAAGCTGTGTTAAAAGCCAAAGAGAAAAAATGTGTCTTCAGAGCAGATTTGAAAACAGGAAGTGAGTCCGTTTGTCTGACGTGCAAATGCAGCTCGTTCCACAGTTTAGGGGCAGCAACTGAGAACGCTCACCTCCTGTTGGACTTTGGGATGACCAACAGCAGCTGATCTGCTGACCTCAGAGTGCGTGAGGGAATGTACGGCTGGAGAAAGTCGGACAGATACTGTGGGGCGAGACCATGAAGACATTTGAATACAAACAAAACAACCTTAAAATTAATCTGGAAATGAACTGGGAGCCAGTGTAGTGATTTTAAGACAGGGGTGATGTGTTCTCGTTTCCTGGTACCAGTTAAAAGGCGAGCAGCAGCATTCTGAACCAGTTGAAGTCGAGTCAGTAATGACTGGCTCAGACCGATGTGAAGTGAATAGCAATAGTCCAGACGAGTTGTAATGAATGCATGGATTAAAATCTCAAAATTATGTTGCGACAGGAATGGTTTCACCTTGGCCAGTTGTCTCAGGTGATAAAAACTGGACTTGACCACAGATTTAATCTGAGCATCCAGTTTAAAATCACTGTCCAGCCTTACACCCAGGTTAGTTGCTGTCCCAGTCAGATGTTGTGTTAAAGGACCCAAATCAGCATGAACTGATGCCTCTCTTATGATTGTCTATTGTTGATTGTTCAAGGAAAATCTACTGTTGCTGTTGTCATCATTCTTTGTTTGTAGCCAGGTCTCTCTTGTAAATGAGTCCTCGAGGCTCAATGAGATTAACCAGCCTAAATAAAGGTTGAATGGGAAAAAAAAAAGAGCTGGTTCAGTGTTCCATGGCCAGGACAGAACCCACATTGTCTCTCTTAATCCTCAACTAAAATATTTCCAGACATTAATTCCTTTAATACACAGCCATTTGGCAATCTGAACACAATCCATCTGGAGCCAAGCTGTAGGACACAATAAACTGTAGGTCTTTTTTTAAATTTGTTAGTTTTTTTTTCTGCTAAGAATTTTAAACTGTTAATTAATATCCTTCACAACAGCAATGTCCACTTTGTCAAAAATTAAGTAATCAAAGTGGATTACAGGATGTTGTTTGGGTGGGTTTCTCGTTAGTTCATTATTTTTCTCTGATTGTTTCTGGACCCACTGTAGTCACTAAGCTATATTGTGCTGTGTCAATCAGAGGACAACCGTCTGAGCTGCATATATTGCATTTTATTCCTCTGATGAAACACATCATTGATCGTTTGTTGACGTGGAATTACCGTACTGTGTGTATATCTAATTTTAGATCTGATCACTCAAGCCACATTCAGAAATGATCCAGAACACATTCATTCACATTTGTTCCGCAATCTGAACATAAATCTGTCCTGAGCCACACTGAAGGACCACCTGCTGACTCAATGTGACCTCAAGCAGCAGATTATCACCTGTATGTTTAATCACACTCATCAACACCCTACAGTCTGAAGAAAGCATTGGAAAAATCAGCCACAGCTTACAGTCAATCTAAAATCACGGAACAGAGATTTTAGGGAATATTTTGAAGATTTCATTTTTGGGAGGTAGGTATCGAAAAGTTTTAATCAACTGATTGAACAACTGCCAATGGAAAAATAAAAATTCTTGTAGAGATGATATTGATTACTTAGCCGGTCGCTTCATATGTGAGTATTCACTAAAATCCTCAGCCCCTTTAAATGAGTCATACAGGCCATATTTAAAGTCTGGCCTTGACTGAAAATGCAGCTACGATATGAGACTCTGCAAGATCCTGAAAATAAATTTAAAAAAAGACAATGACTCATAACCCAAAGCCTATTTAACCCAAAGTAATTCTTTGCAGTGGGTGGAAATGGTGAAATAAATAAAATATAAAACGTACAAGCCGTTTAATTTACATTTTGGCTTCTGGCATTGTCAAGTCTAGCTGGTCAATGCCGCTTTCATTCCAGTGACATTATGCAGGTTATAAAGGCTGACTGACTCGGCTGAGTCACAGCAAGAATTTATGACTTTATAATCACCTAATCTGCAGCACTGGCCATCTAATTCACCCCCTGTCATTGCACCAATGCCAGCAGCATCCATTAGAAAAATAGAATATACATTCTGGCATTAGTGCTATACACACCTGCAAAACAGCAAACTCACACTAAACAAATCAAATGTTTAAAAATACAAAATTAAACACATTTTAAAAACTGAATTTTGAATTTGATGGCAGCAACAAATCTCGCTCGTCTTCACATTGTGTAATATGCTAAAAGTAAGTGGTACAAATAGCTGGAGGAGCATTTCTCAATGAACTGGGTTAAAGCAGCACTATGTAACTTTGTAATGCAGTCTGTAACTTTTCTAACAATATATTTTTAACATATTTCTTCACTCTGTCACTATCTACTGACAGACTGATGTTAGACAAAGTAATCTCTGAAAAAAACTATAGTCCCCTTGCTTCTCTATCAGCATTTATAAAAACACTGAAAACACAGAGTGACCCGGACAATGACCAGCCAATAAAAACAGAGTTGTTTGTCACGCCCCAACCCACGCCCCCACCTGTCCCAGCCCAGCGCCGCGCTCGTTCTCATTCAAAGGATTGCAAAGCGATGCAGGACTGTTTTGTATGTGACACAAATGTATTAAATATCCCTTCTTCATCCCAGAGCTGGACTTTTATTTAGTTTTTTTGCCAAAAGTCAAGTGATTGCTTCATCCTTCACTGACAGGAATGAGGAAATGGATTTGTCACGACTCACGAGCAAATTAAATCATGTCCAAAGTGGCTGGTGAAGCTCTGCTGATTTCAGGGTGTTTTTGTGTTGTTGGACGAGTGATTCATGGTTTTATTAAATTTTTAGAACGTTATATTAACATATAATCACAGAACTTCGCAGCGCAGAGACAGGACATGTAGTGGGGGCGGAGCATTCCAGACATACCAGACCTGCACTGACAGACATGAGGAAGTCACGAGCGAATTAAATCATGTCCAACGTAGCTGCGTGAAGCTCTGCTGATTTCTGCTGGTTTTTGTGTTGTTGGACAAGTGCTCCATGGTTTTATTATATTTTTTAAAACGTTTTATTAACATATAATCACAGAATATTGAAGCGCTCCGAGCGGACACACAGCAGGGGGCGGAGCTGCAGAACTCAAGTTCAACAGAGAACGGACTGTGGCTCCTCCTCAGATCCATATATGGCTCTGAGGAGGAGGGAGCAGAATGCTTTTACCTGCTGGAAATTTTTCGAAGTCCCAGCGTTCTCGAGAAATTACATAGTGAACCTTTAATAGGCAACAGGTCAGAATGAGGACTCGGTATAAAAATAGCATTTTAGTGATTCTGAATATCTCAGAAGTAAAGACAGGCAGAGGTTTGCCAGTCTGAAAAAACTACAAAAAAACAAAACAAAAAAACAGAAGAGTAAAATGTCCTCAACAAAATATAAGGAGGACTGAATAGCTTATGATCTACTGTTCATAACATATTTTAACTTCTTAGAATTTTGTTTCCACCTATAAATTTGACTCATATTTTACCAGTTTTGTCCTCCTTTCAATAGATCCCTGTACGTAACAGAATTGATGTTAAAATCAACCTGTTGACCTTTAAGTGCATTAATGGCATTGCACCTATACGCTCTGATCTACTTCAACCATATGTTCCTTCTTGGGCAATGAGATCAGCTAATCAGCTGCTTTTGGTTGTACCAAAAACCAGATTGAAGCTCAGAGGAGGTCGGGCTTTTTCAGTCGTGGGCCCTAAACTTTGGAACAATCTGCCTCCTCATCATTAAACATGTGATTTGATTTACTATTTTATTCTTCTGTGTTTTAATGTTTTTATTTTTACGCTTTTAATCAATTTTTTATCCCCCCCACACACACACCTATAAATTACTGCCATCATTTATTTTTATTTTTTATTGTTAAGCACTTTGGTAACATCTGCTGATTTTTAATGTGCTTTATATATAAAGTTGACTTGACTTGACCAAGTTGTATAATTTATTAGTTTAAATGCATTTACTGTGTTCCAATGTGAATATGATATGGGTTTCAGATATTTGCAAATCCTTGAATTCAGTTTTTATTAACATGTTTACACAATGTACCAACAGTTTCTGAATTGAGTTTGTATTTTAGAAACTTTAATTTACATCTTACCAATATATTGTTTTAGTTTAGTTTCTAAGTTACATACAGTACTAGTACGTTGTATATTCAACTGTAAAAATACAAAGTACTAGGGATGCACAATATTATTGGCATGGTATCGGCCGATATTAGCATTAAAGTTGAATATCGGACATCGGCCATTCCATCAAAATAACTCAGATACAAAAAATGCTGTTTTTGTATGACAACCCAGTGACAAGGATGCCTGCAGCGCCAGTACAACACGATGACGTCATGTGCGCCTACGTGATCTGATCACGGCAGAGAGGAAGAAGTCAAAATGTCGGCGGTGTGGAAGTTTTATTTTTTCATTGTGGATGTCAGATTCCAAATATTTTTGGATTATGTTGAGCCTCACTACATCGTCCCAAGTCAGATATTTTTCTGATGTAGCCTTACCCGAGTTACAAGCCGTCATTTCCGACTTCATTGAGAAGCTAATAGCCGATAGCACTTGGGTGAGTTTTACCACAGACATGGACATTAAGTGTTAGCCTTGTTAGCATGATTAGTCTATGGCACAATGAATAGACAAAAACTTTGAACTTAAAAAGTCTGTCCTTCATGCACAGGAGTGCAGAGGATCCCACACTGCAGCTGGAACCTGGAACAAACCTCCACAAGTGAGACAGCATCGCAGGTGACTAATGCTAATAAATAACATTTAACAGTTTTCATTTAATATAAGTTAAAGTGCTATGCATATCATATGGCTGTTACTGAATATATGTCATCAGCTCTTACAGCTATTACACATTTTTTGTAGCAAATGAGTAAATAAGCCGGCTATGTTCTGACAAAGGAAAGTATATAAAAAATATCAGTATAAGTTATCGGCCAAATAAGTTTTAACATATCGGCGTATCGGTTATTGGCCAAAAATCCAATATCATGTATCCCTAAAATATACTATTTTCAGACCTTACATACCTTTTTAAATATGTAATGTAAACTAAATGTCAATATAATAAATTACGTCCGAGGATGAGTGGCGGGCTGTTTACCTGTAACTTTTTCCTTTGTATCTCTTCCAGCATGACTGCCAGACATTTGGTGTAGTCTGTCAGATCCTGGTCAGCTGTTTCAATCAGCTTGCAGCCCTACAAACAAATGAAAGTGTATGCAAGAGAAACAAAACACAATTCAATATTTATACAAATACTGTACACAGATAGCAAACCAAACCCTGGGAGAGATAAGGAATAGCAGAACCAAAAAAAAAAAAGGAATGGAGACATGGAGAGAGGTATAAATCAGTGTTTTAGTGCTGTCTGGCTTCTTGTGGGTTGTGTTGTTGAATAATGTAGAGGTTCCAGTCAGTGGCCTTAAACTACAACATCTAGATAAACAACCACGCTCTGGCTTTTTCCCTCTCTATCTCTCTTTCTCTTTCTCTCTCCAGAGTTTTGTTTTGCTCCAGAGTCGCGCTGACTTCCCCATATCACTGACACGCACATACGGCACAGAGAGTTTGCCCAGACGTGTTCGCTGTGCTCGGTTTGATCCCATCCATCCACCCTCTGCTTCCATCATGTTTCCATCCCTGACTCTCTTTGTCTCCCTCCCTCACAAACGCTTTTCTGTTTCTCTCTTTTCCATTTATACAGAATTATTCACCGTTTGTGGCAAATCTCGAAGGAACGCCTCAAACTTTCCAATTGTTCTGCTTCAAATGCATTACCATAACAGGCTGTTCTCTCTCAAGGAAAAAAGGATTTCTCTCTCTTTTTTTCAGACAACCTGTGTGATATTTGTGAAAAGGGTTGAGTATTAGAGATGTTTGTGTTTATGTTTATTAAATGTGTTCATTTTTTTTTAACTAAAGAAACAATACAAGACAATCTCATAAATGATAGTGTACAAAATATAAAAAAATGAAAGGTAGCAGAAAGAAGAATAAATCTTATTATATCTGCCCCTTACTTCCAACAATCAGATTAAACAACAATAATCAACCATGTAAACAATAATAATCTTCAACCAACTTTTTCCAACAATCAGATTAAACAATAATAATCTTCAACCAACAGTACAAAATGACTAACTCTTTCTAATTTTCTAACTAATACAATACACATTACGCTATTTCATATATATATTTTTTAACACATTTGTTTTGATCATTTTCTTGAATGTAAACATTGACTTGGCATTTTTAACTTCATTCTCCAAGCCATTCCATAATCTAATTCCCTGGATTGAGGTAGCTACAGGGAGAGGGGGATTGGGTGAAAGGGAAAAACGTGACACAGCTGAATGCATCCCAGAGTCTGTGTGTATGTGAACATGTATGCATGCATATTAAAGTCGCAATAAACAAAATGACACTGCATAAAGATCACGCATGCTGTGCATTTATTTTCCTCAGAGCTGTGTGAATATAATGTGGGCTTTAATCACCGATTTACACAGCATTAAATATTTATTGAATCAAACTTAAAGTGGAAACAATAGAACACTCCCATCATAGAGTATTAAACTTTTAGTTTTAATGACCTTGGACTAATAAGCTCAACTGTGCCAACCTGAACACATTTAAAAAGTAGCACTACCAGCCTTTGAGGATTTTCATACCTTGAAATAAAGATTTGTATCTGGAGATTCAACTGCAAGTGGCCATCTCTGACAGAGTGGCTAAAATGTGTACCCCCAAAGGAGTTTTGTTTTGTTTATTGTATCAATTACTAGACTTGTCACGATAATACATTTTGCTGGGCTTTTAATTGTCAGAAATAAACAATAATATTGTTTGAAATTTGACAATAATTAGTAAGTAGTTAGCCTGGCCCTCGCCTTCCTGCACAGCTCCGCTCAATTCTCATTTCCCTTCACTGCACAGTCTGGGACTTCTCTCATAGACAACGATTTCTCCGGTAGATTTTTGACCGGACCAATCAGAGAACAGAAGGGGCGGAGTTTTTGGCCCCTAACCTACGCCCCCACCTGTCCCAGCGCAGCCAGCTCGCAGCCGCATGTTCTCATTCAAAGCGATGCAGGACTGTTGTATAAATGACACAAATGTATTAATTTCCCCTTCTTAATCCCTTATCTGGAGTTTTCTTTTGTTTTTTTGGCCAAAAGTCAAGTGTTCGCTCCCTCCTCCCTCCTCCTCCTCCTCCTCCTCTCCCTCCGCTGAACAAGGAAATGCCCCCACCTGTCCCAGCGCGCAGCCAGCTCGCAGCTGCATGTTCTCATTCAAAGCGATGCTGTTTTATATGTTACAATTTCCCCTTCTTAATCCCTTATCTGGAGTTTTCTTATGTTTTTTTTCCCCAAAAGTCAAGTGTTCGCTCCCTCCTCCCTCCTCCCTCCTCCTCCTCCTCCTCTCCCTCCGCTGAACAAGGAAATGACACATGAATGTGAAGAAGACAAAGGAGATGATTGTGGACTTCAGAAGGAACAAACACACCCATGCCCCACTGGTAATAGGTGGGTCTGCAGTGGAAGTGGTCTCCAGCTACAAATACCTGGGTGTACACTTGAATGATAACCTCAGCTGGAGCAACAACACCACCAGCCTGATCAAGAAAGGTCATCAGAGACTCTACTTCCTCAGACGGCTGAGACGAGCCGGCCTGAGCAGCCCAGTTCTCACCTCGTTCTACAGGTGTGCAGTGGAGAGCATCCTGTGCTCCAGCATCAACGTGTGGCATGGAGGCTGCACAGTTGAAGAAAGAAAAGCTCTGCAGAGAGTGGTGAAGGCTGCACAGAAGTCTGTTGGAGTCAGTCTCCCCACCATCACAGACATTTACACCTCTAGATGCAGGAAAAGAGCCACCTGTATCATGAAAGACCTCACTCATCCAGCACACTCACTCTTTGCCCCACTCCCCTCAGGACGGAGGTTGAGGAGCATCAAGTGTAGAACCACTAGACTGAGGAACAGCTTCTACCCTGAGGCTGTTAGACTCATGAATAAATAAAAATAAAATTAAAATAAACACTGCAAAATATCACATCATGGTGATGCTGATATGTTTTCTTGTTGCTGTGTTCATCTGTGACCATCTGTGACCATCTGCTCATACAAACTCATGTTCGTGCTGCTGTTTATTCCCACTATATTAGGCTTAGTGTATTACTAGTTGATGTTTTTCTTAGTTAGTTCTCGATGTTATTACTGTTTTTCTCTTTCATTTGTTGTTGGATGTAACTGGGACCTCGTGTACATAATCTCGTTTTCATCTCATGTACCACATGCGGTGCAAATGACAATAAAGACTCTCTGACTCTGACTCTGACTCTGAAATGCCTCAGGTTGTCATGAGAGAATTAAAGTCAGGTTTTAAGTTGCTGCCCGAGTCCCATCAGATTTCCTGGTCTTCTGGTGTGTTGGACCAGTGATCCATGGTTTTATTTTATTTTATTAGGACGTTTTATTATCATATAAACACAGAATATACAACGGAGCGAGAGCAAATTCAGCAGGAGGCGGAGCTGAAGTCAAGTTCAGCAGACCACGGGGGAGCAGCCATCAGCAGAGCCCACGCCTCCAGCAAGAATCATTTTTCAATGGACAGGTCCCACACCCTTGTCTGAAGCGAAGTGAAGGACAGGGTCTGGTTTTAACCAGGCTAGTAAGTAGTATAAGATTGCTTGAACCGGAGGATGGATAGTGAGGGAGTGAGCAGTGTGTCTCTTTAAGAAAAATGGCAGAGGTCCCTTAACATGACATGGTCTGTATCTCATTCCCTTTTTTTTTTGGTTCTCAAAATGGCAGACACTCGGCGTGGTTTGAGCTCTTTAGCATTTTGTCACAAAGCTTTTAATAAAAAAAATCAGTAAACAAGTTCTCAGCTTCTTTTTGCAGAGAAAAACTAATTTTTACATAAAGGCACGGGTTTCAGTTGTGAATTTTGGAGCTTCGACAAGACGGAGTTTTTTTCCCTGAGGTCGGCCTGTTAGGTTATAGCTTAGCTTCTCAGCTTTGCTGCTTTTAATGATCCAAAAACACAATTTTGGATAATTAAAACAGACTTTAAAGAGAAAAGAAAGGGAGGGGTCAGTGAAGAGCACCAGAGCCTTTTGTCATCCAGTGTCCAGTAGAAAGAGACAATAAAGCCAATAAATGAAAATGAGGTTGATAATTTTCATTTATCAAGCGATTAGTTGATTAATTGTTTATCGCGACAAGCCTATCAAGTACTCATTATTTGAATAATTGTGTAAAAGTGGGCTGTCAAATCAGTGTGACTGCAGGTCTGCGAGGTTTCTGTAAAAAATACAGTACATTCAGTCATCTGAACTACCGGTATGCTATTAATTTAATATTGACACTGTTCAGAACCATTTAAGCTGTTTTACTTAATTACCTTTGTCTGTGTTATGGTGAAAACGGAAGGTTTTAACCCATAAAACTCAATGGTACTTTATTTATTTATTTACACAGCTCCACTCTGATTGAATCATTGGTGTTTTATTTGATTAGGTGACTGTAATGTGAATTAACACTGCTCTAAATGTTATTTTGTGATAGACACAGCCCATTTTACTGCACAGCAACCACAATGGGCACAATTAGTTCTAAAAACAATCAGAACAAACATTAAACTGAAGAGACTTTCACTCAGGCAATATCCTCAGCTGCTTATTTGGAGTTCTGATTGTTCAGTAAGTTTCAACACTGTAGATGAGAAAGATCTGCTCAAACACATCTCATTTTGAAGGAGGATTAACAGATTCCTACAGAACACAAATAGATAATTTAACAATTGAAACAGGTGTGTTGGAGCATGGAAACAAGTAATCCCAGCACAGAAGATCATCATCATCAGGTCAGGACTCTGTGGTCTACACTCATCTCCAGGCCAGCGGTCACTCTTTCAGGGATGAAGATGTTCACATCCTTGATAGAGAGGAACGATGGTTTGAGAGAGGAGTAAAGGAGGCCATCTTTGTGAAAAGAAACCGTCCATCATTAAACAGAGGTGGAGGCCTCCGGGTTCAACTGTCCCCCTCTTACAATGCTGTTATTGCTAGTATCACTCAGCCCTCTGTGAATAGCAAACAACCATCAGGGTGCTAACGATCCATCGTTAGGCTGATGGTCCTCCTTGATCATGTGAGCAGCTGGTTTCGGCTGTCATCAGCCAACTGGTTGATCCACTGTGAGAGGGTGCTATTTATAAGACTGAGCTGAATACAGCACCTCAGACTGAGGAAGTCTTTCGGACGAAAGACGAAACGTTTCTACAATTTTTTTTTTTTTTGAATGTCCAGAGGACCAGACTTAGCTTTTTTAGATTTTTCTACCTGGACTATTGAGCATGCATCAGGGTATTTATTAACATATTTTTTTGTTTGTTACGTTTTTAGAATTCTTACCATCCTAAGAAGACATTTGACCTTTTTCTAACTAAATTTTACCACCACCACCACCACCACCACCACCACCACCTTGTTTTACTTTGAGCTTTAAGGCAACAGTAAAACAAATTACCATACCATATTATTTATAGAGCACTTAAAACAGCGATAAGGCCAACCAACGTAGGCAACATACAAAATGAAGTAAAAAAAAAAAACAGAATACAGTATAGACATAAAATTGTTGCAGACAATAAATATAACGACTAAACACAGATTTGATTTGATGTTTATTCATTCATTTTAAAAGAACAATACAAAACAGTTTCATCAGATACAAGAATACAAGTAGGATAAAATGAAAGGAGCAGAAAGAAGATGAAATCTTATTATATCTGCCCCTTATTTCACAGTTTGTTCAAACAATGATAACCTTCAAACTACATCACAAAATGAATAACTCTACTTAATTTTTCTAACTGTAATACACAAACTACATCACAAAATGAATAACTCTACTTAATTTTTCTAACTGTAATACACAAACACACTAAGCTACATCATAAGTACAACATAAGTGTAATACACAAACACACTAAGTTACATCATATATAGTTTTTGAGCAAGTCCTTTTTGACCTTTTTCTTAAATGTATACATTGATTTTGCATTTTTAACATCACTCTCCAGAGCATTCCACAATCGAACTCCCTGAATTGAGGTAGACCGTCCCTTTAAGCTGGTTCTGAATTGTGGTTTGATGAATATCTCTGTCCCTTTGAGATTGTAATAACTTTGTCTTTTTATAAAATTTCTTTGGATATTTAAAGGTAATGTGTTATTATGAGCCCTATACATAACCAGATCATCTGGTGTTGAAAGCAACATAATAGTAATTGGTCTTTAAACGGGATTTGAAAACCGAGAAGGAGGGGCCTGTCTGACGAGCAGAGGTAACTTGTTCCAAAGTCTTGGGCCTGCTACAGAGAAGGACCTGTCACCTCTGCGCTTGAGACAAGTTCCTGGAACTGTGAGAAGTAACTGGTCCGCTGACCTCAGAGAATGTGGTGGGACATATGGCTGTAGCAAATCAGAGAGATAGGCGAGGGCGAGACTGTTCAGCGATTTGTAGACATACAGGAGAATTTTGAACTGGATTTGAAGATGAACCAGTAGCCAGTGCAGGGAGGCCAAGACTGATGTAATGTGCTCTCTTTTGCCTGTACTGGTTAAAAATTGGGCTGCTGCATTTTGGACCAGTTGTAGTTGTGCAATGGTGTCTGACTGATACCAAACAGGAGTGCATTGCAGTAATCAAGCCTAGATGTAATGAATGCGTGTATTACTGTCTCCAGATATTTTTTGCATTATATGGGCTTGAGCTTAGACAGTTGCCTCAGCTGGAAAAAAAACAGGATTTAACGATCATGTTTACATGACTGTCGAGTTTCATGGAAGGATCCATTATCACTCCCAGATTTGTGACTTTTTGTTTTTCAGACAGGGCTAGAGCAGAAAGGTTGATGCAGTGGTTCATGATCATGTTGTTGGGAGGGAACAACATGGCTTCAGACTTCTTTTCATTGAAACTTAAGAAATTTAAAGCCATCCAGTCCCTGATGTCAGCCAGGCAGTCAAGCAGAGGTTGAATAGAGCATGTACCATTGTGTCTTAGGGGGAAGTAAATTTGACAGTCATCGGCGTAGAAGTGAAAAGGTATGTTGTGTTTCCGGAAAATAGCACCAAGTGGCAGCAGGTATAAAGAGAATAGGGGAGGACCCAGGATGGACCCCTGCAGAACCCCCCATTTAAGCGCTACCGTTGCAGAACTAAAATCTTTGATGGAAACACAAAAGGATCTGTAAGTGAGGTAAGATCTGAACCAACTGAAAGCAGACCCTGCGATTGCCACCCACTGCTCCAACCTAGCAATGAGGATCTCATGGTCAATGGTATCAAAAGAGGATGTAAGGTCCAATAAGACAAGCAACACAGAATTACTAGTGTCTGTGGATAAGAAGATGTCATTAAAAACCTTCAGTAGGGCAGTTTCAGTGCTGTGGAGAGGTTTAAAGCCAGATTGGAATAACTCAAGGATAGCGTGATCCTCCAGGAAGCACTTCAACTGGGACTCAACTATTTTTTCCAGAAGTTTAGAAACAAATGGGAGTCTGGAGACAGGCCTGAAGTTGGATACGACTGAGGGGTCAAGGTTTTTTTTTTTTTTCAGGAGAGGTTGAACAGCAGCATGTTTAAAGGTTTTTGGTACCATGCCAGTGGATAAACTGCTATTCACAATAGCAAGAATGGAAGGACCTAGAGTAGGAAAAACCTCCTTTAGTAGCCGAGGGGGGACCACATCAAAGGGGGAACCAGATGGTTTCAGGTTGCACATGACCTGCTCTAGAGAAGACAGAGAGATTGGTTCAAAATGGTCAAATACAGCAACAGATTGAGGTAGGAGGACGGATCATGAGTTGGAGGGGAAATGAGAGCACGGGTGGTCGCAATTATTTCTAAAAAAAAAATGTAGAAAGTTCTCACATAGCTCAGTAGAGGCTTCCAGAGGTGATGGTTCAGTGAGGTTGAGACCAGAGTTTAGGGTGGAGAACAGAACTTGTGGATTGTGAGAGTTTGAAGCAATGATATCAGAAAAGTATTGGGATTTATCAGTTTTTACTGCTTTCTGATAACGACGCCAACTCTCTTTCATTATTTGAAAAGAGACCTGCAACCTGTCTTTTCTCCATTTGCGCTCCACCCTTCTGCATTGATGCCTAATGGCCTTGGTGATGTCATTTAGCCAAGGTTCTGCTCTGAGTTTTGATTTCCTAGTTTTAACAGGAGCAACATGATCCAGAGCCTTTAAACAGACAGAGTTGAACTGGGATGTCACCTTCTCAGTGGTGAAGAAAAACATCGGGGGCTGAATTATCATGTCAGAGTTGTAAACATCTGTGAATTGTGTGGCTGTGAAATGGTTAATGGCCCGGCTGCGACGCGTAGGAATGCACGGCTTACCCCAAAAATACACTACACGCGGCTCCGCTCCGCCCCGCTCCGCAGGTCGCAGCTGAGCGAGTCCAAAGTCCACTGCCTCCGCTCAGCTCAGGTCCGCATGGATGCGCCGCTCCAAGACGCATGCGCGGGAATTGCGAGATTGCGCGATAAATCAAGTGATAAATAATGAAGTCAGAACAAAACAATTCATTCGGTGGAAGAAGGAGAACAACAGTAAAGGCTGCCTTGATCTTCTCTCGTAAATAAGCGACAGGACATGGTTTGAGCAACAGGAAGTGATGTTTACATTTCAGAATAAAATACTTTTTTATTTATTTATTTCTTGTATTGCGTTATTAGGTGTAGTCATAGTCATAAATATAATAGTTTAGTCATAGAATAGTCATAAATGATAGTTTGACAGCATTTTTGTACAAATAAATCCGTATAGAGCTAGGATTAGTCCGCCCGTGGTGATTTTATTTTGTAAATACGGAAGTTGTGCTCGTTCCTTTTCCTGTTGGTGCGACGTAATCTTCAAAAGTTGACTCCGGCACAGCTCCGTCATCCGGCAGAAATAGAAAAATTTCTAATTTTGACGGACTGCCGTCCGCTCTCCGCAGCTCGCCGCCGCCGTGCGGAGCCAGTGTAAATTCTGTCATTGATTATAATGGGTGCGTATTTGCTGCGGAGGTCGGACCGGAGCGGGGCGGAGCTGCAACGCGTGTAGTGTATTTTTGGCGTTAGGAGTTAGATGGGGGAGGGTGAACTCAAACCGGTCTGGAATGTGGTCTGAAAACACATTGTCACCGATTTCAATATTAGTAACAATCACATCACGAGTTAAAACAAGCTCCAGTGTATGTCCGTGATCTTGGATGAGACGTTTACCTGCTGATTTAGATTAAATGAGTCCAATAAATCTAAACAGTCCTTAACCAAGGGCTTCTCATGACAGCACACATGTAAATTAAAATCACCAATCATGACTACACAATTATATTTTGGCGTGATTTCAGCCAAGAAATCAGAAAATTCATTGATGAAATCCTTAGAACGAGGTGGATGGTAGAAGACTGCCAATAAAGTCGCAGGCAAATGGCCAGTTTCAAAGACAGTCAGCTCAAAACTGGAGCAGGAAACCAGGATGGGCAGTTGTTTACAGTCAAAAGTTGATTTGAACATTGTTAATAATCCACCACCACCACGACCTGATGGCCACGGGTCGTTAAAATACAGTTTGGTGGTAATAATTCCATCAAGGCGCTGGACTCTGAAATATATTTCTATCAGTATTACATTACACCCATTATGTTCCATTATTTGTATTCACTTAATTCTGCCTTATCGTGGAACACTAGACCAGCTCTACACCCTCAACAGGGTCCTGGAGGGTGCGTGGGAGTTTGCCCAACCAGTTTACATGTGCTTTGTAGACTTGGAAAAGGCATTCGACCGCGTCCCTCGGGGGGTTCTGTGGGGGGTACTCCGGGAGTATGGGGTACCAGGCCCATTGATATGGGCTGTTAGGTCCCTGTACGACCGGTGTCAGAGCTTGGTCCGCATTGCCGGCAGTAAGTCAGGCTCGTTTCCGGTGAGAGTTGGACTCCGCCAAGGTTGCCCTTTGTCACCGATTCTGTTTATAACTTTTATGGACAGAATTTCTAGGCGCAGCCAAGGTGTTGAGAGGATCCGTTTTGGTGGCCTTAGAATCGCTTCTCTGTTTTTTGCAGATGATGTGGTCCTATTGGCTTCATCAGCTCGTGATCTACAGCTTTCACTGGAGCGGTTTGCAGCTGAATGCGATGCGGCCGGGATGAGGATCAGTTCCTCCAAATCCGAGGCCATGGTCTTGAGCCGGAAAAGGGTAGCGTGCCCTCTCCGGGTCGGGGAGGAGGTCCTGCCCCAAGTGGAGGAGTTTAAGTATCTCGGGATCTTGTTCACGAATGAGGGAAAACTGGAGCGTGAGATCGATAGGCGGATAGGTGCAGCGTCCGCAGTGAAGCGGGCGCTGTACCGGTCTGTCGTGGTGAAGAGAGAGCTGAGTCAAAAGGCAAAGCTCTCAATTTACCGATCGATCTACGTTCCCACCCTCATCTATGGTCATGAGCTTTGGGTTATGACCGAAAGAACAAGATCTCGGATACAAGCGGCTGAAATGAGTTTTCTCCGCAGGGTGGCTGGACTCTCCCTTAGAGATAGGGTGAGAAGCTCAGTCATCCGGGAGGGACTCGGAGTAGAGCCGCTGCTTCTCCACATCGAGAGGAGCCAGTTGAGGTGGCTCGGGCATCTGGTTAGGATGCCTCCTGGACGCCTCCCTGGTGAGGTGTTCCGGGCATGTCCCACCGGGAGGAGACCCAGAGGAAGACCCAGGATACGCTGGAGGGACTATGTTTCTCGGCTGGCCTGGGAACGCCTTGGGATTCCCCCAGAGGAGCTGCTCCAAGTGGCTGGGGAGAGGGAAGTCTGGGCCTCCCTACTTAGGCTGCTACCCCCGCGACCCGACCCCGGATAAGCGGAAGAAAATGGATGGATGGATGGATAATTCTGCCTTATAATGTGAAATGTGACACAAGGCAGAACGTTTTTCTCTCGGGCTTTGTTTTCACTAGGGAACAATTACACGCCTGCACAATTCACAGACCCAACATTTGATGTTTACATTGAAGCTGATAGTTTGTTGACAGAAAGGAGGGTCACGTGGTAGTGTAGGTGGTTCCAGGGCGGTCCTGAAGCAGTCCAAGGAGGTTCCAGGGTCCAAGGAGGCGGTGACGACATCCAGGGTTTTATAACCGTGGCCCTGCCTTTGAAGATGTGTGTGTGGACTGTGCTGGAGTCAGGTCTGTTGGTTGCTGTAAGGTTTATTCTTATATGTACAATAAACCTGCATAAAATTTGCACATTCGTTTCAGAGCTTCCTTCAACCTTTTGAATTCGCAACAATTTGGTGACCACCGACGCTGAGAGGTTTGCAGTTTCGTCTGAAACGAGAGATGATTTGGAGGGTTCCCCCCCCCCCACCGCCGACAGAGACGAGCACGCGCGCAGTCAACAACCGGTGATTCACAGAGGTGAGCAGGACTCCTCTTACACAAAACGTCTGCGTTTGGACACACTAAATTATTTGTTGACTGAGGGCTGTTTTGTCTCCAGGTGGGCCAGTGGTTTATAATGTTAGCAGCTAAAAGTAAAAAAAAACGTGAACTACTGTTGGTATTTCATTTGAATGTGCATTTTTTGCGGTTTTTGTACATGTAAGTAAGGTGAAAAGCACAGAAGTTCCACACACGCGTAGGGATAATTTACGAGTGCCTTAAGTTTGCCCTTCCCCCACATCCCCCTTCTATGAGCTCCGGCCTGTCGGCTGGGAGACACTTTTCCTTTGGACTCCGGGAAACTGTGTGGTCGAGGCTTCATCGTGAACTCCGGGCATCTGTCGCCGTCGAGTCACAGGGCTTTCATCCGACACACGGTTTTGCCGTTCAGAGTGGATTGCCACTCCGGGTTCACAGGTCGCTGTGCATGTGATTAAAGTTCACATCCGGGACTGTGATCGCTGTCTAGAGTCACATTTTTCCTCCCCTCCCCGTTAAAGTCGATTACCGTATTTTCCACTGTATAGGTCGCACCCATTTTTTTTAAGATAACTTTCTTATCTTTTTATTATTTTTTGCTTTCTTTTCTCTCTTTATTCGAGGCTTGCGACCTGTACTCCGGAAGGTGCTGTATACACGCAAACAAGGCAACAGGGACAGATTTTTTATTTTTATTTTTATTCTCATTTATTGCGTTTGTGAGTGTAAAAGCCAGGGAGACAGGAACCTGGTCTGGGGATGTGCCCGAAGCAGTTTCGCAGATGCAAGCTGCTGGCTAGAACTCAGATTTATGGCTTCTAACAAGATAACACTCTCCTGTTCGTGCCTGACACGAAGGGGGAGAGGTTCCGGGAAGGAGACATCTCCTCCCCTCCTCTCCTACGTGCCTGTGAACCTGCACGGCACAGAGGCCTCTTTCATCCATAAATCTGAGTGAGTTGTCGCTTGGTTCTGGTTCTGGACCTGCTAGGGGGGTCCGCCTCAAGGGTTTTCAGCTGATAACGGGGAGTTTTACAACTTAATCAGCTCAGGACGGGACTGTAAGAGTTACTGTTTATTGGTGTAGTTACTTCAGTGCTGCTTTACTTCAGTGCTGCTTTTGAGGAAACTCCACTGTAATCATTATCCTCACAATGCAGTACTGTATTTTTTGCAGATATGTGCTTTTCACTCTCAGTGTTAAAGGCACATTTCAGATTTTTATAGGTGAGGTTCACATGAACATGTTGGCACATGCTGTCTTTCCTGCTGTAGGTGGCTTTTTGTGTTGTTTAAACATTTACAGTACATGCAGGGTTAATCTCACGCCATTAATTGTTACGTTTCCAGTTCTCATCACTTCAGCCTGGTGGGGTGCAGGTCATGTTTAATGACATATGAACAAGGCCTGTGTAATTGTGGTTTGGAGTACTTTAGTGGTTTATTTTTATATTATTTCTTTGTTTTTTTATATATGTGTATTTCTTTTCTTCTTGGAGGACTGCAGCTTGTTTGTTCTGCAGGATTGTTCTGCCTTGGCCTTCTGACCTGCTCGACAGAGTCTGGAAGGGAGTCTTCACACAGCTGACATACTGCAGGGGGTGACTTTCTTTGGGTGTTTTCTGAGGATTTCAGCTTGACATCTAATCAGTGAACGTTGCAGGTGTTCCATGAGGACGTTTGGTTAGCAGTTAATTCTTTCTGTTTGGTGGTGGATTTCACTTATACACAGATATGCAGTTCTCAATTTACAATTTTATTCCTCACCCTACAACATTGGCATTGCTCAGTACAGTACACTCGTTTGCATACACCTAGGTTCCCTAAACCATAGCATGGACTAGTTGCATTATGACTCTGTGGTTTCGAACGCCATTCTTGGACAGATCACATGTTGTGCTATCATTGAAGCTAGGTTTTGCTCACAACTCCTGTTAGCACCTGCACTGGACTGCACTGAACTGTCGAAATGCGTTGTGTTCAGCTAAAGCCGCAAGCTGTCACCACCTGCACTGAACTGAAATGTACTGAACTGCCGACATGCATCATGTTCAGCTAAAGCCGCAAGCTGTCATGACTCGTGCCTGAACTGTTACATGGAGTTTTACGTTTTGCACCAGTTTCACCTCAAGTCTATGAACTGTGGTCTGCACCCACTGCTGAACTCTTGACATCTCCTATGGGGGCTGGAGAACTCATGACAAGTGAAAGTCAAGCTGGAAACGTCACTACCAAACTTTGCAGCCTGGCTGATGTGTCAGCTGACCATGTGATCTTCAGGTGGTGGTATTCGATAACTACAGTTTTTCATGATCAGTATTCTTTGCTATGGTAAAATCTCACACACACACATGTACACGCTTTTCATTGTGACACGCGGAACTGATCTCACTGACACGTGACCTGCACAGCCACACTTCTCATGGATTGTTGGATTACCATACACATTTTTGTTTTTTCCTTCATGTACTCGCGTTAGGGCAGTACAGTTTGGTTCTGTTTTCTCCATCATGTTCGGTATGGGCACCTGTTGCATTCCTTTTTGGATGTGTGTTTGTCTTTTTCTTTTCTTTTTCCTCACCTTTTGACAGGCATAGGTAGAGAGTTTGCTGGCATGATGCAGAGAAGGAAGGTAAATGTTTTCTTTGTCCTGGAGACCGAGTGGAAGGGCAGCAAGGCTCACGGTGTTGGAGCAGGATTCAAGCTCTCTTACTATGGTGTGGATAGCGGAGGAGATGGAGTTGAGGTTGTGTTGAAGGAGGTGTTGACATAGGATGTAGTGGTGGTGTAACGTGTCAAATGGGGTGATGTGTCTTATGGTTGAAGTATTAAGTCTGATGCTACTGGTTGGGTTCGGACGTTTTGAGTTTTTATTTTTTCTTTCTGGTAGTATTTCCACCTGTAGTACAGATGATGTCTGGTAGTATTTCCACCTGCAGTACAGATGATGTTTGTGTTATGAGCTTCCATTATTTTCTTTGTAACAGGATGTTTTTTGATTGCCTCCTGTTTCAAAAAAGGGGATGGGAGATAAGGAACATACTGTATAGTTAAACACACCATTTCAAATAACTAATTAGATCAACATTTTAACTCTTCATACAGTGATGAGAGCTGGAAACAGTTATACATTTGATAAAGTTATAAAAGATCATTTTAATAAGTGCCTAAAAGCAGGTTGTTGATAGTTGCTCAACAAGATTCTGTTGAACCCACCTCTGGATCTGAATGTTTGGGGTAATTTATATAGATTTAGTGCTGACTTTTTCTTATTTTTTCATTTACAGGTCAAATCTGGACTGCTGATGATCTGTCAGCCCTGTGACAGAACGTGTAAGATAAAATTGTGAATAATTTATATTTGAAAAGGGGAAATGCACTTTACAATCACATGTTTCCACAGCTGTGATGGACAAGCAGAGGAACCTTACCATAACTGGGTTTACATTCCTCCCCTTTTCAGCAGATTAATTAATGTTGAATGAATGCTTAATGTTGCAGTGTAACCAATGAAGGGAAAATCTATTTTCCCTGCACCATTTTTTATTTATCTTACAGGTTAACAGGTGGAACATGCAGCAGAGCAGAACTAATCACATTAACTAACAAACTAACCAACTAATCACTAATATATGCCAAGGTTTTCTCATTATTTGTTGAAACCTCTCAATTGTTGTTTACACCGTATGTTGAAAGGATACATATGGTTATTCTTACACCTGTGAAGTATGACTGAGTTTGATCCAGGAGGTCCAGAAAGGATTGAAGGTTGTTGAGATGAATGAGTCAGACAGAATGTGAATGTTACAGACAGATTAATGTGACTATATATATATGTTTGTGCCTGGTGAATGTGCAGTACAATAGTTGTGTGTTGATAGATTTTTGAGAAAGGTGTACAGGGTTTTCACTACTTTTCTATAGATATAATTTAGTTTTATCAATTTTGATTCTTAGATTTGAACGATAATTAGAAATGTTTTAGAGGATACATTTTAGCTGCACCTTTGTTAAGAGTAGCCTAGCGGTGAATTTTACTGATAGGAAATGTTTGTGGTAGAACATTCTGGTACAGAGAATAATATATATATATATATATATATATATATATATATATATATATATATATATATATATATATATACATATATATATATATATATATATATATATATATATATATATATATATATATATATATATATATATATATAGGAAATGGATGTGAATAAGATAATTGAGTTTGACAGGTTATGGAAGGATTTTTGTGTTTTCTGTTCTGATTAGATTAATCATAGATTTAGTGTTAATTTTTTGATTGTGGTCTTAGCCCTTATCACAGACATCTCTGAACAAGAGCAGTTGAGCTTTTCTCAGATATTGGATTAGTTAACAGAGTAGTGTAGGCTTTTCTCCTCACAGGTGTCTATGATGAAGAAGATGAAGAGGCCTGACAACAGTTCATATTCTTTGCTAAGGTTAACACATACCAGAAATGGAGCAGAGTATATGCAATGTTTTGAAGTTTGTCAAGAGTTGATAAATAAATTTTGGGTAATTTAAGGGTTTTTGAGAAAGTATTGGATTTATAAGGTCTGATTAAAGTCCAGTTGTTTTTTATTGAACGCCTTTTTAAAGGTATTGAATTTAACTTCATTATTCCTGCATATACCCTGTAGAGGCGTGTTTGTTGATAGGAGGGACAGTCCGCTCGGTTCTTTCTTGTTTTTATTTTTATTTGTTCGTCTTTGCATCTATTTTTGTCTTGTTTGTTTTTGTCTGTTTTATTCTTGTTCATTGTTTTTGTTTGTTTTGTCTTGTTTCTATTTGTTTGTTACATTTGTCTTGTTTGTTTTTGTCTGTTTTATTCTTGTTCATTGTTTTTGTTTGTTTTGTCTTGTTTCTATTTGTTTGTTACATTTGTTTTATTCTTTGTTTTTGTCTGTTTTATTTTTTGTTTGTTTGTTCTGATCTTATTACCATTTATATTATTGCTTATTTTATATGAGGGTTTTATATTCTGGGTGGGTAACTTAGATGTAATATTGCTGTGGGTGGGAATGTTAGATATTTCCAATGTGTATCAAGTTTTTAATTGCATTCTCACATAGAACATATAGGATTTTGTTGACATGATGTTTGTCATGTCAAAAGGGGAATTGAAATATATTTCTATCAGTATTACATTACACCCATTATGTTCCATTATTTGTATTCACTTAATTCTGCCTTATAATGTGAAATGTGACACAAGGCAGAACGTTTTTCTCTCGGGCTTTGTTTTCACTAGGGAACAATTACACGCCTGCACAATTCACAGACCCAACATTTGATGTTTACATTGAAGCTGATAGTTTGTTGACAGAAAGGAGGGTCACGTGGTAGTGTAGGTGGTTCCAGGGCGGTCCTGAAGCAGTCCAAGGAGGTTCCAGGGTCCAAGGAGGCGGTGACGACATCCAGGGTTTTATAACCGTGGCCCTGCCTTTGAAGATGTGTGTGTTGGACTGTGCTGGAGTCAGGTCTGTTGGTTGCTGTAAGGTTTATTCTTATATGTACAATAAACCTGCATAAAATTTGCACATTCGTTTCAGAGCTTCCTTCAACCTTTTGAATTCGCAACAACTCACTCGGCGACATCCAAGATTCTGTGATGAAGAAAGAGTCCAAATCGTGCTCTTGGAAGTAATCCCTGAGGATGAAAGTTTTGTTGGTGACAGATCTTGCGTTGACCACACACATCCTGATATTATTCGAGGTGGACTCAGCAGCGGTGGAGAGAGCACGCGCCAGCAGCCGCAGATTTTCAGTAATGGCGGGTCGAGCAGTGTGCCGCACCGGCAAACAACTCCAGTTGTTTACCTGGTCCGGGCACGTGGGGAACTGATAATGGACACCATGAGCACGCAGGACTTTGAGCTTCATCAGTGGCAGAAAAATTAAGATCCAGGAGCTGTTGTCGATCATACACCAGTAGCGCGTTTATGTCCCAAATGAAAAACGAACAAAACACAAAAAATCCAAACACCGTCAGCAGAGGTGGATTGCAAGCCATGTACACGGGCGCCACCTTACCGGAAGTATTACTGCATTAAACAACTTGCAACAAAATGTTTACTCTAAGTGGCACCAAGTGACAGATAGGAATATTGGCATTGCTAAGTAACTTTAAAAAATACATGTTGGGGAAAACAAATTAAAGCTTTTTATATCAATTTCCTGAAACACGCTACCTCAAAGAAGATTCAGTTACTTACAGGTACTAAGGTTGCCTGTCTACCAAGATAAAGAATCGGTACAGCTAGACAAAGTGTTTTTAAATTGAAACTAGGCAGAAATTTCAGAAATCTTTTG
This sequence comes from Garcialebias charrua, assembly GCA_038048925.1. Taxonomy (NCBI): domain Eukaryota; kingdom Metazoa; phylum Chordata; class Actinopteri; order Cyprinodontiformes; family Rivulidae; genus Garcialebias; species Garcialebias charrua. The sequence continues at coordinate 12,731 of JBBPBX010005704.1, read as the reverse complement.
TTCAGAGTTGTACATTTATGCCTGACAAAAGTAATGTTGCTACAGAGTGTACAGCTGTGTGTGTGGAGGTCTCATTTCCCACTCACCTTGTCTACATAGAATGCTTTGACCGCAGCAGTAATGGAATCAAAATCCCCACTGATATAGTCGGGAAGAAAGCTGGATGTAGAGACAGAAAGAAACGGTGAGTGGCAGAGGGTTAAGATTCAAAGAGGGAGTAAGGTAGCGACGGAGGAAAGAAGGGGAGAGATGACATCGAGACATGTGTCAGCTCTTTGATCTGTGCAGCGAGGGAGAGGAGTGACGCCGCCGGGGAAGACGCAGAGACACAGAATCTGACAGGGTGATTCTCTGTGGCGCCAAGCCCGGCCTCGTCACGCTCGCAGGGCTGACAGCAGATATACACAGATTGATGGGAAAGCACAGCAAAGCAAACGTGGCAACACACAGAAGCAAAAGTTTGTATATATGCTCTTATAATTAGGTACATTCTGCCTGATAAGCTCAAACTCATCAACACTGAGTAATTAGAGGCTCCGGGGCAAATTTGCTCATTAGCCACAAACATTTTAATAAAGAGTCCTCACTCTTATGACTTCTCTCACAGACATGCAAACAAACACAGCGTGGCTTACCTGGGCTTGATTAGATTTCAACCTCAAATATAACTTTTCTACCTGTGCAAAGTATCCGTCTGATAACTAAAGCTGTGTGTATGTTCTCATAAATATGCTGCTAGAGAGAGAGAGAGAGAGAGAGAGAGAGAGAGAGAGAGAGAGAGAGAGAGAGAGAGAGAGAGAGAGAGAGAGAGAGAGAGAGAGAGAGAGAGAGAGAGAGAGAGAGAGAGGAAATTAAACTGTTTAGTCAATATTGTTGAAAAATGTATGCATAAAACCAAGAGTACAACAAACAACACATTATATTACATTGCTATAGATGGCAGCAATGACCCAAAAAGTATCAATTTAACCTTGATAATTGACCTTGATTTGTGACCTTGACCTTAACGATGGGGTGACGAAAAATGACGATGATGACGATACAAGAATTTGTCTTGTGAATCAGAAATTACAGCACAAACAAGCATCAGTTTTAATGTTGACCTTGATTTGTGACCTTGACCTTGAAGCTGGCATGTACATGACACTTCGTTTAGTGATGATGCAAATCAAGTTTCACTAAATTACCTTGAGCAGATCAGAACTTATGGGCGGGACAAGAGAAAGTTTATGGACTTGCGGACAGACTATACCATAAAACATCCTGCCTTCAACAAACAAAAATATACATGATTA
>JBBPBX010005704.1:0-11347 GCA_038048925.1 Garcialebias charrua | reverse complement strand
ATATATACATATATATATACATATATATACACATATATATATATATATATATATATATATATATATATATACATATATATATATACATATATATATACACATATTGTCAAAATATGCAGGACTTTTATATTGAAAACAGACTGTGGCACTTTAGCAAACCATTTTACAAAACACATACATCACAGAGCCACGGGCTGAAAGCCTCAATTGGGGCCATATAAAGTAAGACACCCACGCGTGCTCACCCTGGCCTGCTCAGAGCAGGGTGTAATAACACACCGTCAGTAACCCTAGATTAGTTTAATTTATATGGCATTTTAAACTCATAAGCAGAAAAACATGATGTATGTTTTTTACTTTTTATATGCTTTGTCTGTATTTTGGTAAACCATCTTTGTGTTATTGCATGGCATTTTTGGTTAACCCTGTGCGATAAGGAATGGGATTGAGTCAGGCCTTACATGCACACACTAAGCGGAAGGGCCAGGGCCTCTGAAGAGCAGCAGGTCTCTCTCTCTGAGAAAGTGTGGGTCGGAACTAGATAGGAAGCTGCAGGGAGTTTTGTTGCAGAGAGCTTGGGCGGCTTATCAAGAAGAAAGAAAATAGTTTTTAGAGTATTTAAAAAGTAGTGAATCTATCATCTCACACCAATAACAGAACAGAACATGTAAAACTGCATGTTCTGCAGAAAGTTTGACTTGCAGAGATGCAAGGAGAGTTTGGTTACAGAGAGAGACCTTTAAAGTGAAACACAACACAGGTTGAGACGGTAACTCCTCCCCCAGACCAGATTCAAAATTTCCCTCAACATGGGCGTGTCGAGAGTCAAGGAGGGGAGGAGGTTGGGGGTTCTGTGTTCACGCCCCCTCTAGTGGTGAACTCCCACCCCGTCCCAAGTTTAGATTTCAAAATGGCGGATAGTCACGTCTTCAGTAAGTAAATACCTAAACTTGTACTAAAATAACAGTTCTAAAATGTTGTTGCGTGTATTTAATCACACACACACACAGCTTAAGCGTATGCTTCTGAACACAGAACACATTAAAAACCTGTGTTTAGTTGCATGGCATGCAGTGTACAGCTGTGTTTTTGTCATTTTAATTTGCCACATCTTATTACTTAGCACATTACAAAAGTAACGTTTCATAATAAATTTTATTATAAAATATTGATTTTTCCTACCCTCTATAGGGTAGGGTTTGTTTGACGCTTTGGCTTATTTTTGTTATGCAACCCAGAACTAAACACACATTGTTTTTTGAATTGACTATTAATTAGCACCAAACAGTGGTAAAATCTTTTATTTGGTTTCCAAATACTGTATCCGTGTTTAGAAACATTAGATAAGCTTGTACAATATATATTTGTTAGGACATGTATACAGTATTTGTTTAAGCTATGTGTCAGCTAATCAAAACTGGGCACAGCACAGCTGATAAGATTAATGAGAAAATATTTCTTAATGCAAACCAAACCAATTGCAATAAATTTAACAATACATGTACTGTGTATCCTTTAAAATGTTCTTTTCAGATAACTGTGATGACTCAAAGCACCCAGCAGCCACACAGAGTAATTGCAGCCAGGATTACTTTAACCAAGAAGATGATGCAGAGTCTCGGCCAGAGCTTCATCTCCTGAGACCTGCATCCACGACAATGTTGGTACAGCTGAGACCCTGGTGTTCGTTTCTGGCTGGAAGGTGGGGCATCCTGAAGGTGGTTGGGACTCCTCGTTCTGCTGTCCACTGCGTCCAAACAGAGGAGCTGGGGTGGTGTCCCATGTGTTTTCAGAACCTTTTGTTGTTTTGAAGTAACTTACTGTTAATAAAATGAATCATAGACAACTAGTTTTTGTAATCAATTTGTTTATTTATTTTTTCCCTCATGCATGAGGACAAATCTGGGACACGATGCAGCGGTCGACTTCCCTCACTCCATCCCGACCCTGGATATTTGCAGTCCTGAAAAGAGAAAAGATCAAAAGTTTAATCTGAGTAAATGTAACATTTTAATGGAGAAAGATGTTGATTCAAAATTTCACAGTGTCAACAAATCCCCAAAATGTTGGGACAGGTAGCAATGAACAAATAAACAAGAATTAATGTTGCATAAACTTTTTTAAAACTTTTTTTATATAAATGTCCGCCATAATAAAAGTAATAAATAAAATAATAAAAACATAATTAATAATATTAATACCTGCAGACAGAGGGTAGGGTACAAAAGTAATAAATAAAACATGAATACATGTACCTGGTGAATCAGCTCTCATATATGTCACCTCCAAAGTGACATGTCTACATGTCTCCTTGATGCTTGATGTCTGTGAAGCACGGCTCAGATTGGATGTGGAACGCCTCATGGAAATAAAAAAAGAACAACACATTTTAATCACCTTACAAACAAGCATACTGTACTTGTTTTCACTTTGTTGATCTGTTAAACAGATGACCCAGTGCAAAATAAATACTGCTGCCCATGATACTCATTCACAAGTACACATTATTTTATAAATACCTTTGATGCACAACATTATTATTTGCAGCAAAAGTACACCGTGTCTAAAACATCGTAACTAGTACAACAGCTAAAATTAGCGCCAGCTAGTCTCCATTGTTTTTTTATGTCACGGTCTTCTTTATCAGAGTTCATAAGAGTTCACACACTCTGCGGTGTTCATAAGAAACACTAGATTTTGAGCATTTAAACACAACTACAACACAAACTAACAACAGATAAAAACGCCACGACCTTGTGTGGGGGGCCACACCGAAGCAAAGCTGCAGGTCGCAAACACAGCACATGAAGAAACACGTCATGTACTCAAAAGATAAATTATGGAATGAAAGGTGTAAAATGGTACTCACCTCCAAACGGATTGTAACCTGATGGTGTAAGGGTGGGTGAACATCAGTTTGAAGAGCTTTCTTGGAACATCGTGGCTCTTCTATGCTAATGCTATGTTGCTAATCGCTAATCCAACCCCTGAACTCTGGAGGGGGAGTGACCTGGGAGTGACCTTCTCGGGGGAGTGGCTCCACTTTTATACTGAGGCAGCAGAGGCTGTGACGACATCGTGCGAAAATTAATGACTGTGCGAAACGTAAACTAATGAGAAAATCAGGGTGCAATACCACAGTTCAACCCATAGGACTAGGAATACTCGTTTTTAGACCAAATATTGCCGATTTTAACTAATACGAACAATTTCATGAAAATTAACACAGAAATAGTGCTCTGAAACATTTTAAACACATTCTGGGGAGTTTATCAGCTAAAAAAAGTTAAATTTGGGTTTTGTCGCTCTTTAAACTAGTTAGTTTTGGTGTTTTGACAGAGGCAGAGCATGGAGCAGGCCTCACATTTACATACACATGCATAGCAAGATGCACAAACACACACAGCCTCTAGCAAGAGCACACACACACACACACACACACACACAGAGGCATGCTGTCATGCGCTCAAGCAGGTCTGCTTGGAGCAGAGAAATAGGTCAGATGAGATAAGAAGGTGCACACTTTTGCCAGAGCAGGGGAGAAAACTGCAAGAACAGAGCAGAGCGCTTGTTGATTCAAATCCAGTCAAAAAGGGCAAGAAAGAGTTTTTTAAGCATTTACAACAAAGAAATTCAAACATGCAATGATTATGTGAAATGTGTATCCTATAATTAACTGAAGATGCATGATTATAGTATTGTGAGTATAATGATGTGATTTGCATGTTTTCTTTTAAGATTCACAGTAAACCAAAGAGGTTCTCCACTGCTGGGTATTGATGATAATTTTGAATATTACACAGCACGTTAAAAGAGTGTTTTTTCCACAGTTTGAGTAAATTTAGGTAAAAGTTGAGGATCTAGGTGAAAGTTGAAAATTTCTTCTGACTGAAAAAATTGGAAACTTTGCCCAAATGACAGATGGCATTAGGTCATTCTCTGCTGAGGGAGGGTGACAGCTGAGAGAGACATTATGTCACCAGTCCGGTGAAGGCTGAGAAAGTTACCTCATCACTGACCAATGAGTACTAACAAAAATGATGTAATTCTCCAATGGGGGACGCAGAAAAAGCCCAGTTTTCCTATAAAATATGAAATCTGAGAGGAGAAAGGGGCTGAAGATTTTTGAAGACCATTTGGATATTACTGGACAAAGACGGACGCTCTGGAACTAAAAAGAAGAAGATAGAATATTTTTAAAAAGGACTCCTTGGACCAAAAAAAGGAGATCTTTTTGCTTCAGCCTGGATCCCCTGCTATTCTTCTTCAAAATTGGATTAATTGCAGAGCTGGAATATAGCCTCAAATCTTGATTCAGGATTGAGGTATTTTTTCCTTACCTTTGGTAAATAGCCCCTGTGGAATTACCTCAGCAGAAGGTAAGGAAATATTCCCATTCTTGTCCAGAGCATTAAAATTATATTAAATTTAGTATAAACAAGCAACAAGACTACAGAAGGGCATTGCATTCAACCATGAAAATATTTTTTTGGAGCTTATGTAGTAAAAACGTGATAATTATGTAGTAAAAACGTGATAATTATGTAGTAAAAACGTGATACTAAGTAGTAATAACGTGATACTATGTAGTAAAAACGTGATACTATGTAGTAAAAACGTGATAATTATGTAGTAAAAACGTGATACTAAGTAGTAAAAACGTGATACTATGTAGTGAAAACGTGATACTATGTAGTAAAAACGTGATAATTATGTAGTAAAAACGTGATACTAAGTAGTAAAAACGTGATACTATGTAGTGAAAACGTGATAATTATGTAGTGAAAACGTGATACTTATGTAGTTAAAATGCGATACTAATTCAGGAGGAGCGTTTCCTTTAAATAGAGTAGACCTGCAGACTTCCACATATGTCAGATGGGACAATGGTTAAGACCGTTGCCTTTCATGCAGATGACGCAGGTTCGAGTCCAACCTGGTCTGACTGATTTTTTTTTTCTTCTTTGGATTATTTATATAATAATATTTATGCTGAAAATACTTTGCTTATCAGCGTGATTGGGGTGTAATGTGGTTAAGTGACGTCTTAATTTATTAGGCTTCATGCTGTCCGCTGCTAATATTTTAAGACATAACAGACACACCGGTCTTTCCTCATCTCCCACCTTCGTCACAGTGAAGCCAAGGCTAAATACGCTTTCTTATTATCTTCGTCTGTCTTCGCCTTTCTTTTCATCCCTGTTAAATATTTCTCCATGCTGTATCTTCACTGCACTTTCTAAAACTTCTCATGCGCTGCTGTGGCTTCTTACTCTGTGAAAAAACTATTCTGTGCGCTCAGTCTGACAATAACAGCGCCACTGCCCCTACTGGCGCGGATGTGTAATTACACTTACCATTTCATACAGTTCAATACAGTATTACAAACCTATCAAAAGTAATGGCAAAAGACTGAAAATAGTTTATATATTTACAATAAATGCATGTACAAATAAGCTAACAGGGAGTGCCTGTATGTTGTTGTTTTTTTAATTTCGTTTTACGCAAGTTGAAGCAGTTGAAAGACTTCAGCTTTAGGGCTTAAAATTTGTTTACAGAACTCCTTTGTTTTTTTTTATTTTTTGTTTTTTTGGATGTGGGGCCCACATCCGATTGGCGGGCAGGAACATCTTGTGAAGGTCTCCCAAGAAGCAGTCTACACTTGTAAACATGTAGGTCAACTAAGGGTAATCATTGCTGTGAATAATCACGAAGTTGCTGCTGATCTGTTCATGTTGCTGTGTTTGTTCGTGCTCACCTGCTAGCTCATACAAACTCATGATTGTACTGCTATTCATGTGATGTTTCTATGCTGTTAGTGCCTATATAAGGAAAATTTAACTTAGTTCATATCTTATATGTTACAGTTTTTCTATTACATTTTATTGTTTTATGTAATTGGGACCCTGTGTACATAATCTCGCTGCACTGCACACATCCCATTGCGAACAACAATAAAGAATCTCTGTGTGTGACATTACATTGTGATTCTTCAAAGTGATTATTATGGTTAGATATTACTGAGTCTAACAGCGTCAGGGTAGAAGCTGTTCCTCAGGCTAGTGGTTCTACTTCATGCTACTCAACCTCCTTCCTGGGTGTGTGTGTGCATGTTCTTAACAAACCTGAGCATCACTTACACACGAAGGGCATGGAGAAGCCCCATGTGAATGCTACAGTAATATCTAACCATAATAATCACTTTGAAGAATCACAATGTAATGTCACACACAGAGATTCTTTATTGTTGTTCGCAATGGGATGTGTGCAGTGCAGCGAGATTATGTACACAGGGTCCCAATTACATAAAACAATAAAATGTAATAGAAAAACTGTAACATATAAGATATGAACTAAGTTAAATTTTCCTTATATAGGCACTAACAGCATAGAAACATCACATGAATAGCAGTACAATCATGAGTTTGTATGAGCTAGCAGGTGAGCACGAACAAACACAGCAACATGAACAGATCAGCAGCAACTTCGTGATTATTCACAGCAATGATTACCCTTAGTTGACCTACATGTTTACAAGTGTAGACTGCTTCTTGGGAGACCTTCACAAGATGTTCCTGCCCGCCAATCGGATGTGGGCCCCACATCCAAAAAAACAAAAAATAAAAAAAACAAAGGAGTTCTGTAAACAAATTTTAAGCCCTAAAGCTGAAGTCTTTCAACTGCTTCAACTTGCGTAAAACGAAATTAAAAAAACAACAACATACAGGCACTCCCTGTTAGCTTATTTGTACATGCATTTATTGTAAAAATATAAACTATTTTCAGTCTTTTGCCATTACTTTTGATAGGTTTGTAATACTGTATTGAACTGTATGAAATGGTAAGTGTAATTACACATCCGCGCCAGTAGGGGCAGTGGCGCTGTTATTGTCAGACTGAGCGCACAGAATAGTTTTTTCACAGAGTAAGAAGCCACAGCAGCGCATGAGAAGTTTTAGAAAGTGCAGTGAAGATACAGCATGGAGAAATATTTAACAGGGATGAAAAGAAAGGCGAAGACAGACGAAGATAATAAGAAAGCGTATTTAGCCTTGGCTTCACTGTGACGAAGGTGGGAGATGAGGAAAGACCGGTGTGTCTGTTATGTCTTAAAATATTAGCAGCGGACAGCATGAAGCCTAATAAATTAAGACGTCACTTAACCACATTACACCCCAATCACGCTGATAAGCAAAGTATTTTCAGCATAAATATTATTATATAAATAATCCAAAGAAGAAAAAAAAAAAATCAGTCAGACCAGGTTGGACTCGAACCTGCGTCATCTGCATGAAAGGCAACGGTCTTAACCATTGTCCCATCTGACATATGTGGAAGTCTGCAGGTCTACTCTATTTAAAGGAAACGCTCCTCCTGAATTAGTATCGCATTTTAACTACATAAGTATCACGTTTTCACTACATAATTATCACGTTTTCACTACATAGTATCACGTTTTTACTACTTAGTATCACGTTTTTACTACATAATTATCACGTTTTTACTACATAGTATCACGTTTTCACTACATAGTATCACGTTTTTACTACTTAGTATCACGTTTTTACTACATAATTATCACGTTTTTACTACATAGTATCACGTTTTTACTACATAGTATCACGTTATTACTACTTAGTATCACGTTTTTACTACATAATTATCACGTTTTTACTACATAATTATCACGTTTTTACTACATAAGCTCCAAAAAAATATTTTCATGGTTGAATGCAATGCCCTTCCGTAACAAGACTGCTACTACCTGAAGACGGAAAATCAGTTACAAGGATAACTTTGTTTGGTGAAAAATTAGATGAGTTTTGGAAGAACCGAGCGCTGACAGGCCCGTCGCAAGGCTGTTTATGTTAGTGGAACAGAGTGTACTTTTTGTCTCCGCTCTGCTGTAGAGGGCCTCTCGTCGGCCAATGATGGATTAAACCAATTTTTTTTCCCTTCTGAATGAATTAGGGATATTTTCCTTTCTGTTCATAACAGATTAAAAGGAGTTTAAAGAGAAGTTTTGTGCGTCGAGAGATCAGACTGCAGCAAGCTGAATGTTTGGGAAAATTGGGAAGATAAGAAGAACACAGTGTCCCTGTTCATCTTCTAACTGCTGTTAAAGGCCTCTCGTAATGGATTTTTAACTAATTTTTCCAGGAATTACCACATTATCTAATGGATTAAAATTGTCTATTTCTGGATTACCATTTTTCTGAATGGATTTAACAAATTTGTGGAACAAACAAATTCTCTTTGATTTAATTCAACTATTAATTAAGTTACTGTTTTGGGTCATCCGAGACCGACCCCAGAGCGGGGACCTGCCAGCTAGAAGCTGACTGACCTTGGATGGAAAGCCAGGAGAACACGATGTTCTAATTTTAGCCTCAGGCCTGCTTTGAAGGCCTTGTTCATCAGCATCGCAGAACAACTGAATGGATTACAATATCTTTGAATGGATAACACTTTTTTTTTTTTTTTTTTTAAACTTTATTTTTTCCATTTTTTTCTCCTTTTTCATTTTACTTTTTAAAGCATACTTATATACAATAACATTCAGAGTTCCCAAAAAAATAAAATAAAACAAAACAAACACACAAAACAAAACAAAAAAGAGGGGGGAGGGGAAGGGGGTAGAGCATCTATATGACATGAGCAACTAAATAGTGGTCAGCAAAAAGAAGAAAAAAACAAAAACAAAAAAGGCAGTTACATCATTTAGTCAACATTTATACAGCTGGTATCAAGATCCAGGAATGTTCCATTTCTTCCAGTATTTGTTATATTTTACAGTGTCAAGTCTTAATGAAAAAGTCATTCGCTCCATTACATGAATATCCTCAATTATATCCTTCCAGTCCAAACATGATGGTGGTTCCACTTCAAGCCACTTACGAGTTATAGCTTTCTTTGCACCTGCTAATAATATTAATAGGAGATATCTATCAGATTTCTTCAGTTCATAGGGCAAATTACCCAAAAAAGCCACAGTGAAATCACAGTCCAGGTTCAAGTTCATTTTAGTATTGATCTCTTTTATCACTTCTGACCAGTAGGGTGCGATCTTGGTACATTCCCAAAAGATATGAAAGTGTCCTGCATATATATTCCCACAGTTTCTCCAGCATTTTGCCTTTTCAATATCATTATAGTATTTACTTTGAATATTAGGTGTGATGAAAAAATGTACCATGCATTTCCAGGAAAATTCCTTCCATAGGTCCGAACTTGTCGTGTGAATCACAGAATTACATATATTAAACCAAACATCATCTGTTATTGTTATCCTGGCTTCTTTTTCCCATTTAACCTTAATATACGTTGTATTATGTTTTCTCCCCATTTGTAAACATAAATATAAATTAGATATTATTTTTTTGGGAGGTCTACCATTGCTTGAATCTATTAATATTTTAAGTATACCTGTCTTGTCCTCCTCCGATAGTTTTATACTTTTATTGTAATAATGTCTTAATTGGAGATATCTAAAAAAGTCAAGTTTTTCTAAATTATATTTATCTTGAAGTTGTTTGAAGCTTTTTAATTCATTATTATCTGTGATTTTTAAATAACTCGTTATACCTTGTTGTGACCACTGTGCAAATCTCTTATCAATTCTTGCAGGGTGAAAATCACTGTCATAAGCTGGCCATCTTAGGATCCGAGCATTTCTTTCAATTTTTTCTTGTTTTAATATTTTATGCCATATGTCCAGCGGTACTTTTATCCATGAGGGTATTTGGGCAGAATCTATATGTTTTTTAATCAGACAATGATCTCCGAGCCAAGATTGTAGCGGTATATCACTATAAGACAAGTCGATCTCTTTCCATTTAGCTTCACATGATGGGTCACACCATCCAATTAACACTCTCATCTGTGCTGCTCTATAATAATCCTTTAAATGAGGTAAAGCCCATCCACCTTTTTCCTTCGACAATTGTAATGTCTTTAATTTTATTCTTGGTTTATGTTTAGCCCATATAAAGTTTGAGATTATTCTATCCCATTCACAAAATTGTTTATCAGGTAACTTTATAGGCAGAGCCTGAAAAAGATAAAGGAACCTGGGTAGGATGTTCATTTTTATTATATCTATTCGATTATGTAAGTTTGTGGTTAATAATGACCAACACTGTAAATCCATTTTAATCTCTGCTGTCAATGGTATATAATTATGTTCAAAAAGGTTGGATAGCTCTGTAGGAATTTTAATTCCCAAATATCTTATAGATTTATTCGACCAATCGAACCTGGACATTTTCTGTATTCTTAATGATGGCTGATAATTATATGAGAGGACTTGTGTTTTCTGTAAATTTAATTTATACCCTGAGTAAGTACCAAATATTTTAAGTAATGAAAGAAGGTTAGGTAAGCTAGTTTCTGGTTTAGTTAGTGTTACGAGCACGTCATCAGCGTAAAGGCATATTTTGTGTTCTGTACTTTTAATAGTTACCCCCATAATAGTCTTGTGCTCTCTGATGGCTTGTGCTAGAGGTTCAATAAAAAGTGTAAAAAAGATCGGACTCAGTGGGCATCCTTGGCGACACCCCTTTTTTATTTGTATTTTATTTGATAAGTCTCCATTGATCTTAATCCTAGCAGAAGGCGACTCATACAGGGACTGAAAACAGCGAATGATTTGATTATTAAACCCAAATCTTTCCAAAGTTAAATAAAGATAGTTCCAACAAACTGAGTCAAACGCCTTTTCTGCATCTAAACTAACAACTATTGATTCTGTGTTTTTCATTTGGTCTATAAGGTGAAGAGCTCGTCTCAGGTTATCATGAGTTTGCCTATTATGAACAAAACCTGTCTGATCTGTGTCTGTCATTTCTGGGATAATCAATTTCAACCTTTCAGCCATTATTGTTGCAAATATCCTGTAATCAATGTTTAAAACTGATATTGGTCGATATGAACCACATTCTGTCTTATCTTTACCTTGCTTAGGGATTACTGAGATCACTGCTCTTCTCCAAGATGGTGGTATTTCCCCTCCAGAGAGTATATAATTAAAGCAGTTCCCAAGCAGTGGGATGAATAGCTTTCTGAAGTATTTATACCATTCCGCCGGGTAACCGTCTTCGCCTGACATCTTATTCCCTTTCATCTTTGAAATTGCTTTGTTGATCTCTTCCTCAGTTATTTGTTTTATAAGCCTATTATTTTGGTCTGTACCTATTGATGGTAAATCCAAAGAAGCAAGAAATGCCTTCACTGGAAATGGATCTATTGTATGAGGCTGTGTATATAATTCGGTATAATATAATTCAAAAGCTTTTTTAATGTCTCTAAGAGAGTGATTTATCTTTTTATCTGTTGGATTTTTAATTTT
>JBBPBX010005703.1:57722-71059 GCA_038048925.1 Garcialebias charrua | reverse complement strand
TAACAGTTGCCTTCAGAATACCTGAAACCCAAAAAGGTGTCGCTTATCAGGTCTCACATCACAAGGCCTCCGTTTAGCAGCACTCTCACCAACATTCTGATCCATGATGCCAGTCTGAAGATCAGGGTGTATTGCAATCATGACAACCAGAGGGAAACCATTCACCTCCATGTCACCACATCCATCACTTGACAGTAATACCATGTCGGCTACACCAGCTCTGTCATCAGGTACCCTACAGACAAAGCATCGAGAGTCAAACGCACAATCATGGTTAACATGTACAACAAACGGTTCCAACAGAACATCTCTTACAGACAGCAAACATCCACTCCCTGTTGCTGAACCAGCCAAAGGATCCACAACATCCAGCATCACACTCACAACCTCCTGTGAATTAGTTGAGAGGGTACACAGAGGAGCAGTTTGGACAGTCAGGCTCGGCTCCTCTGCTACATTGCTCACTGGGACGTCTTCTGGTTCAGAGAAAAACAAAAAAAAGTAATTTATTCGATAAATAGATAAGTAGAGAGCATAACCCCCCCAATGTTAGACCTAAAGTTACGCCCCTGGGGGTAGCAACCTAAGTAGGGAGGCCCAGACTTCCCTCTCCCCAGCCACTTGGAGCAGCTCCTCTGGGGGAATCCCAAGGCGTTCCCAGGCCAGCCGAGAAACATAGTCCCTCCAGCGTGTCCTGGGTCTTCCTCTGGGTCTCCTCCCGGTGGGACATGCCCGGAACACCTCACCAGGGAGGCGTCCAGGAGGCATCCTAACCAGATGCCCGAGCCACCTCAACTGGCTCCTCTCGATGTGGAGAAGCAGCGGCTCTACTCCGAGTCCCTCCCGGATGACTGAGCTTCTCACCCTATCTCTAAGGGAGAGTCCAGACACCCTGCGGAGAAAACTCATTTCAGCCGCTTGTATCCGAGATCTCGTTCTTTCGGTCACAACCCAAAGCTCATGACCATAGATGAGGGTAGGAACGTAGATCGATCGGTAAATTGAGAGCTTTGCCTTTCGACTCAGCTCTCTCTTCACCACGACAGACCGGTACAGCGCCCGCTTCACTGCGGATGCTGCACCTATCCGCCTATCGATCTCACGCTCCAGTTTTCCCTCATTCGTGAACAAGACCCCGAGATACTTAAACTCCTCCACTTGGGGCAGGACCTCCTCCCCGACCCGGAGAGGGCATGCTACCCTTTTCCGGCTCAAGACCATGGCCTCGGATTTGGAGGAACTGATCCTCATCCCGGCCGCATCACACTCGGCTGCAAACCGCTCCAGCGAAAGCTGTAGATCACGATCTGATGAAGCCAATAGGACCACATCATCTGCAAAAAACAGAGAAGCGATTCTAAGGCCACCAAAACGGATCCTCTCAACACCTTGGCTGCGCCTAGAAATTCTGTCCATAAAAGTTATGAACAGAATCGGTGACAAAGGGCAACCTTGGCGGAGTCCAACTCTCACCGGAAACGAGCCTGACTTACTGCCGGCAATGCGGACCAAGCTCTGACACCGGTCGTACAGGGACCTAACAGCCCATATCAATGGGCCTGGTACCCCATACTCCCGGAGTACCCCCCACAGAACCCCCCGAGGGACGCGGTCGAATGCCTTTTCCAAGTCCACAAAGCACATGTAAACTGGTTGGGCAAACTCCCACGCGCCCTCCAGGACCCTGCTGAGGGTGTAGAGCTGGTCCAGTGTTCCACGACCAGCACGAAAACCACACTGCTCCTCCTGAATCCGAGGTTCGACTATCCGACGGACCCTCCTCTCCAGAACCCCTGAATAGACCTTACCAGGGAGGCTTAAGAGTGTGATCCCCCTATAGTTGGAACACACCCTACGGTCCCCCTTTTTGAATAGGGGAACCACCACCCCAGTCTGCCAATCCAAGGGAACTGCCCCCGATGTCCACGCGATATTGCAGAGTCGCGTAAGCCAACACAACCCCACAACATCCAGAGCCCTAAGGAACTCCGGGCGAATCTCATCCACCCCTGGAGCCCTGCCACCGCGGAGCTTTTTAACCACCTCGGTGACCTCAGCACCAGAGATTGGAGAACCCGACCCAAAGTCCCCAGGCTCCGCTTCCTCAGTGGAAGACGTGCCAGTAGGATTGAGGAGGTCTTCGAAGTATTCCGCCCACCGACTCACAACATCCCGAGTTGAGGTCAACAGCACGCCATCCCCACCATAAATGGTGTTGGTCGCGTACCGCTTCCCCCCCTGAGATGCCGGATGGTGGACCAGAATCGCCTCGAAGCCGTACGGAAGTCATTCTCCATGGCCTCTCCGAACTCCTCCCACGCCCGAGTTTTTGCCTCAGCAACCACCCGAGCCGCATGCCGCTTGGACTGTCGGTACCTATCTGCTGCTTCCGGGGTCCCACAGGCCAAAAAGGCCCAATAGGACTCCTTCTTCAGCATGACAGCATCCCTCACCGCCGGTGTCCACCACCGGGTTCGAGGGTTGCCACCACGACAGGCACCAACAACCTTGCGGCCACAACTCTGATAAGCTGCCTCGACAATAGAGGCGCGGAACATGGTCCACTCGGACTCAATGTCCCCCGCCTCCCTCGGAACGTGTTCAAAGCTCTCCCGGAGGTGGGAGTTAAAGCTCCGTCTTACGGGAGACTCTGCCAGACGTTCCCAGCAGACCCTCACAATACGTTTGGGTCTGCCAGGTCTGACCGGCATCTTCCCCCACCATCGGAGCAAACTCACCACCAGGTAGTGGTCAGTGGACAGCTCCGCCCCTCTCTTCACCCGAGTGTCCAGGACATGCGGCCGCAGATCAGATGAGACGACAACAAAGTCGATCATCGAACTGCGACCTAGGGTGTCCTGGTGCCAAGAGCACATATGTACACCCTTATGCCTGAACATGGTGTTCGTTATGGACAATCCATGACGAGCACAGAAGTCCAATAACAGAACACCACTCGGGTTCAGATCAGGGGGGCCGTTCCTCCCAACCACACCCCTCCAGGTCTCACTGTCATTGCCCACGTGAGCGTTGAAGTCCCCCAGTAGAACAAGGGAGTCCCCAGGAGGCGCACTCTCCAATACCCCCTCCAAGGACTCCAAAAAGGGTGGGTAATCTGCGCTGCCGTTTGGCGCATAGGCACAAACAACAGTCAGAGCCCGTCCCCCCACACGTAGGCGAAGGGAGGCTACCCTCTCGTTCACCGGGGTGAACCCCAACGTACAGGCACCAAGATGGGGGGCAACAAGTATGCCCACTCCTGCTCGGCGCCTCTCACCAGGGGCAACTCCAGAGTGGAAGAGTGTCCAACCCCTCTCAAGGAAACTGGTTCCAGAGCCAGAGCCATGCGTTGAGGTGAGTCTGACTATTTCTAGCCGAACTTCTCAACCTCACACACTAACTCAGGCTCCTTCCCCACCAGAGTGGTGACATTCCATGTCCCAATGGCCAGCTTCTGTAGCCAAGGATCAGACCGCCAGGGTCCCCGCCCTCGGCCACCACCCATCCCACATTGCACCGACCCCTTTGGCCCCTCCCATAGGTGGTGAGCCCATGGGAAGGGGGACCCACGTCTCCTCTTCGGGCTGTGCCCGGCCGAGCTCCATGGGTAAAAGCCCGGCCACCAGGCGCTCGCCAACGTGTCCCACCTACGGGCCTGGCTCCAGAGTGGGGCCCCGGTGACCCGTGTCCGGGCGAGGGAACATTCTGTCCAATTATTGTACTCATCATTGGGGTCTTTGGGTTGCACTTGCCCATGACACCTTGAGGACCCTAGAGAGAATAAAGAGCTGATCCAGTATTCCACAGCCAGGACTGAACCTAATTGTTCCTCCTGGATCTGAGGTTCAACTAACAATCTGACTTGTGAATAGACTTTTTCAGGGAAGCTAGGGAGACCTACGCCCCTAAGTGGAGCACACCCTCTGGTTCCCTTTTTTGAAGAGGGGAACCACAACCCCAGTCTGCAAATCCAGTGGCACTGTCCCCGTTGTCCACGCAACATTGCAAAGGCCTGTCAACCAAGACAGCCCAACAACATCCATAGCCTTAAGAAAATCAGATCCAGTCATTTAAGCAAATCTCATCCAGTCTTGGAGCCCTGCCCCCTCAGAGATTTGTAACTACCTCAGTGACCTCAGCCACGGTAATAGATAGACCAACCCCAAAATCCCTGACTTAGCTTCTTCCATGGAAGTTGTGCAACTGGGATTGAGAAGGTCTGAGAAGTATTCCTTCCACTTCCCGATGACATCAAAAGATGAGATCAGTAGCACTCCACCTTCACTAATCAACCACCTGATGGTTAGCCAGAATCTCCTTGGAGCTAACCAAGAGTCTTTATCTAAGGCCACACTGAACTCCTCCCACATCTGAGCATTTGCCTCAGTAACAGCCAAGGCTGTTGAACATTTTGCCCTCCAGTACTCCTCAGCTGCCTCTGGAGTTCCACCGGCCAACAAGGCCTGAAAGGACTCCTTCTGCTTTACAGCATCCCTATCATGGGGTGTCCACCACTGAGTTTGCAGATGTCCACTGTGAGAACTACTGACACTCTTGTGGCAACAGCTCAAAGCAGCTAACTCAACAATTGATGTGTGGAACATGGCTCACTCGGACTCAATGTCCCCACTTCAGCTGGGATGCAGTTAAGGGATTAAGGAGGTGTGAGTTGAAGATCTCTCTGATATGTTCTTCTGCCATGTGTTCCAACTAATTTTAGACCTATTTCTAATTTACCCTTCCACTCCAAAGTTTTAGAAAAAAATCATTATCTTTCAAGTTCAACCTTTTTTGGAAAAAAGCACAATCCTGGATAAAATTCAATCTGGTTTTAGAACCCGGCATAGCACATAATCTGCATTACTGAGAGTTCATAATGACATAGCTCAGTCAGTTGATTCTGGATGCCCAGTAGCTCAGGTGCTTCTCGGCCTTACAGCAGCCTTTGACACTGTGGACCACTCTGTCCTTCTGTCTTGCCTCCATGATTTTGTTGGGATTCGTGGTACGGCCCTAAAGTGGTTCACGTTATCTGACAGGACTTTCTCTATCTTGCTCAATGGCTACTTTTCCTCTACAGCCCCTCTTCTGTGTAGGGTACCCCAGGGGTCCATTTTGGACCCTCTGCTTTTTTCTTTGTACATGTTGCCTCTTGGATCTATTATAAGACAACACAATGGGGCGGCCGTGGTGTAGTGGTAATGGCAGTCGACCCCTGATCGGAAGGTTGGAGTTTCAAATCCCGTATCCGCCTACCATGTGTCGTTGTGTCCCTGGGTAAGACACTTAACCCCGAGTTGCTCCCGGTAGGTCTGGATGGCGCCTTGCAAGGCAGGCTACCACTACTGGTGTATGAATGTCTGAATGAATGGGTGGATGGCTGGTATTGTAAAGCGCTTTGGGGCTCCTCACAGGGGGCTGGAAAGCGCTATATAAATAAGCTCCATTTACCATTTACCATTTAATGTCAACTTTAATTTTTATGCAGATGATTTGCAAATTTATTTACCACTAAGGCTTGGATCCAGTAACCCAATGTGTTTTCTCTTTGACTATGTTACATGCCTTAGGCATATAATTTATTCTAGTCAGGACACAATATTGTTTAGAGGTTTTGAGCAGAGGCATGAGCTGTTTAGAGGCTGTAGGAGCCTAAATGACTACAGCTGGTGCTCATTAACCTTCTGCAGGTGGAGGTAGTTGCTCTCTCTATATTAGGTCCAAGCCACACATTAGAGAGAGAGAGAGCTGAAGCAAGCAGAGGAGATCCATGCAGAGGAGATCCATGCTACATGAGGAGCTGAGGTCCCAGCAGCCCCAGAACAAGATGCAGATGAAGGAGCAGCTGATCCAAGCAGCTGAAACAGTCTGGGATGAAGGAGCATCAGGCCTGATGAAGAAACAGCAGACCTAATGCAGGAGAAGCTGAACAGAGGTCTGCAACAGCAGCAGCAGCAGCAGCGAGTGAGAAGCCAACGCTGTGAGATGAAGCCGATGCTGTGAGATGAAGCCGACGCTGTGAGATGAAGCTGACGTTGTGAGATGAAGCCGACGCTGTGAGATGAAGCCGACGTTGAGAGATGAAGCCGATGTTGAGAGATGAAGCCGACGTTGAGAGATGAAGCCGATGTTGAGAGATGAAGCCGATGTTGAGAGATGAAGCCGATGTTGTGAGATGAAGCCGATGTTGAGAGATGAAGCCGATGTTGAGAGATGAAGCCGATGTTGAGAGATGAAGCCGATGTTGTAAACCTTGAGATGAAGCCGACGTGAGATGAAGTCGTGAGACCTGCTGTCGTGTTGTGGGAGACTGGAGTGAGACATGCTGTCGTGAGAACCTGGGTGCTGAGGACCGGAGCTGTGAGTGACCTGTTGGACTTAAAGTTTTTTCTTATTAATCGTCCAGAAGCTGGATTGGATAGGTCCAACATTTTCTTTAATTACCTTTTTTTTAGGACATAGACTCAGAGAGCCAAAAATAAACACTTTATTTTTACTATCTTCTCTGTGTCTCGTGTCCCTGTATGGTACGTGTCTATGGGCCGTAACATATTATGGGGGCTCGTCCGGGATTTGAATGAGACAGGAGCTAATTTTTTTTGTTTTTCATCATTTTTGGTGAAAATGATAATGGGGGCTCGTTGAACCTGTAGAGTGAGTTGTTTGGACTGTCCGATAGATTTTTGAAGATTTTTTGAAGATTTTTTTTTAAGTTTTTTTGTGGAATTTTGGACTTAGGTACTATTAGCTGGGAAAGTTTTTGCGTTTGTAGGCTGTAGAGAGTGTGCAGGTTTTATAGATGGATTATCAGGAGCGTTTGAGGAAGCTTAACGCTGAGCTCGACAGGAGAGCTACGTATGATAGACAGATGATCTTGGATCCATGAGGGAGAATAGACTAATTCTTGAGCGGGAGCAAGCTGCTTTAAAAGAAGAACAAATGCAACGTCAACTTGAACATCAAGCTTTTTTGAGAGAACAAGAGCTTAGACATCAGAGTATTCAAGCTGCTAAAAGGGAACTTCAAATTGCACAACTAAGGCCCTGTTTACACGGACACTGTGTGGGGGAAACGCAACTTTTGGGTATGTTAATTAGGTTGAAAGTTTTGCGTTGACATGGGCGAATTCTGTGGATACGACTCTCTCCCCCCCCACCCCCCGTACTCATGAATTTACTGTAGTTACCATGCTGGGCCTGTAGATGGCGCTGTGATCTTTGGAACCTTCACTACTGCGCATGCGTGCCACTGCTGCCTGATGTAAACAGAGCAGACGAGGCAGCCTGTTTTCCTCTCTGGCTAAAAGTTCAGCTACTACAAGTTGTTGTCAACAAGTTAACAACAAGTTAAAGCTGGAATTTGGATAAGAGTCAACAGATCTGACACCAAGTGGACCGCTTCATCTGCACACCAGTTGCTGACTGGACCGGAACCGAGTCAACAGTTCAGCTACTACAAGTTGTTGTCAACAAGTTAAAGCTGGAATTTGGATAAGAGTCAACAGATCTGACACCAAGTGGACCGCTTCATCTGCACACCAGTTGCTGAGCAGAACCAGAACCGAGTCAACATGTCTGACTTTAGTCCGTGAGAATCAGCTGATTTACAGCAGCGCTACAAGGTAAACCATGTTCTTAATAATGTTTCCTTGTGTTTAGTTCGATCACAGAACAACCAACTGAGGTTTTATTTTTATTTTTTTCCTGCGAGGTCGAAGCTGTTCCACGAAGCGGACCGGCGGTTCGGATCTGGGTCCAGTGTCCACCAGGATGAACAACAGAGTCCAGTTCATTAAAGTTCGGTTAACGTGTTTTTAAAAGTGTTCAATTTAATTCTCAGTGTTTGTGACATGAGTTTGTGGTGTTGAATAAATAAATAAATTAAAAATCAACCTGGTGTCTTCATTTTCAGCAGCATGTTAGGCATGACGTAACGAGTCCAGATAGCTTCATTTAGCTCAGATAAATGTAAATATCTCCCACGCTAACATAAATACTGTTTATTATTGTTAAACTGTTAATATATAGCACATTTAGTATGTTATAGTGCAGCGTGACACGTGAAATGTCCGACTGCCTCGTTAACAGACAACTGGATCCAGGCAGCTGGCTCTCTTCCAACACAGATGCAGGTAAGGTGTAGAATAATTAAATATGAGAATCAAAATATATTCCATCAGCTATAGTTCAGAAAGTGGTGCGTGTGTCCACTGTCCAGTCCACCGCCATTGTTAAAATGCCGGCTGTCTGCGCGTGCGTGCTGCGTGCATGTGTTCAAACAAAAGCTCCACGGGAGATGTTTACATTATCAACGGGGGGTCAGCGAAAAAGTTCCACCTTGAGAGCAGGGTCAGAAAAGTATCGGTGTCATCGAGGGGGGCCAGCAGCGTCGTGTAGGCGATAAGCAAAGTCGCAAAGAGAAAGTAGCGGTTACACTCAAAATACGCGCCGTGTAAACTGGCCCTAAAACATCAAGCCACTCTGGTTAAGAAGAAAGGTCTTTTAAAGCAGGATGAATTTGATGACATTGATCTGAGTGACTGTTTTTTGTTTTTCTCTGAACCAGAAGACGTCCCAGTGAGCAATGTAGCAGAGGAGCCGAGCCTGACTGTCCAAACTGCTCCTCTGTGTACCCTCTCAACTAATTCACAGGAGGTTGTGAGTGTGATGCTGGATGTTGTGGATCCTTTGGCTGGTTCAGCAACAGGGAGTGGATGTTTGCTGTCTGTAAGAGATGTTCTGTTGGAACCGTTTGTTGTACATGTTAACCATGATTGTGCGTTTGACTCTCGATGCTTTGTCTGTAGGGTACCTGATGACAGAGCTGGTGTAGCCGACATGGTATTACTGTCAAGTGATGGATGTGGTGACATGGAGGTGAATGGTTTCCCTCTGGTTGTCATGATTGCAATACACCCTGATCTTCAGACTGGCATCATGGATCAGAATGTTGGTGAGAGTGCTGCTAAACGGAGGCCTTGTGATGTGAGACCTGATAAGCGACACCTTTTTGGGTTTCAGGTATTCTGAAGGCAACTGTTAGTTGTGTGTGATGTGTTTTTTTTTTTTGCTTTGATGTTAGTGTTAAGGGTGTAGGTGTTATGGTTTTTTGGTTTCATTTACATGGATGATGAGCATGGTGTAGTATGGCTGCATCTCCTATGTAATTTCTTATGTGTGTGGGGGGGGTGTTACATGCCCTAGGCATATAATTTATTTTAGTCAGGACACAATATTGTTTAGAGGTTTTGAGCAGAGGCATGAGCTGTTTAGAGGCTGTAGGAGCCTAATTGACTGCAGCTGGTGCTCATTAACCTTCTGCAGGTGGAGGTAGTTGCTCTCTCTATATTAGGTCCAAGCCATACAGCAGAGAAAGAGAGCTGAAGCAAGCAGAGGAGATCCATGCTGCATGAGGAGCTGAGGTCCTAGCAGCCCCAGAACCAGATGCAGGTGAAGGAGCAGCTGATCCAAGCAGCTACAGCAGTCTGGGATGAAGGAGCATCAGGTCTGATGAAGAAACAGCAGACCTAATGCAGGAGAAGCTGAACAGAGGTCTGCAGCAGCAGCAGCAGCAGCAGCAGCAGCGAGTGAGAAGCCAACGCTGTGAGATGAAGCCGACGCTGTGAGATGAAGCCGACGCTGTGAGATGAAGCAGACGCTGTGAGATGAAGCCGACGCTGTGAGATGAAGCCGACGCTGTGAGATGAAGCCGACGCTGTGAGATGAAGCCGACGCTGTGAGATGAAGCCGACGCTGTGAGATGAAGCCGACGCTGTGAGATGAAGCCGACGTTGAGAGATGAAGCCGACGTTGAGAGATGAAGCCGACGTTGAGAGATGAAGCCGACGTTGAGAGATGAAGCCGACGTTGAGAGATGAAGCCGACGTTGAGAGATGAAGCCGACGTTGAGAGATGAAGCCGACGTTGAGAGATGAAGCCGACGTTGAGAGATGAAGCCGACGTTGAGAGATGAAGCCGACGTTGAGAGATGAAGCCGACGTTGAGAGATGAAGCCGATGTTGAGAGATGAAGCCGATGTTGTAAACCTTGAGCTGAAGCCGACGTGAGATGAAGTCGTGAGACCTGCTGTCGTGTTGTGGGAGACGAGTGAGACATGCTGTCGTGAGAACCTGGGTGCTGAGGACCGGAGCTGTGAGTGACCTGCTGGACTTAAAAGTTTTTTTCTTAATAATCGTCCAGAAGCTGGATTGGAGAGGTCCAACATTTTCTTTAATTACATTTTTTTTAGGAGATAGACTCAGAGAGCCAAAAATAAACACTTTATTTTTATTATCTTCTCTGTGTCTCGTGTCCCTGGATGGTACGTGTCTATGGGCCGTAACAGACTGCATCTCTGAAATCAAACCTTGGCAAAACAATAACTTCCTGTTTTTAAATGACAATAAAACAGAATGGATTTTATTTGGTGACAAAGATGCAACTGGCCTGGGAAATTTGAATATTAACTTCAGTGACAGTGTGAAAAACCTTGGGGTGACCTTTGATAAGGCTTTACACTTTGACAAACACATCGCCTCTGTTGTCCGGTCTGGATTTTTTTATTTATGTCTTTTAAAAAGGTCAAACCCTTTTTAAAGCGTTGCAACTTGGAGAAGGTTGTTCATGCTTTTTATCAGTTCTAGGCTCGATTATTGTAATGCTCTGTATGTCCGTGTAACTCAGTCATCACTGAGCCGCCTCCAGCTTGTTCAGAATGCAGCAGCTCGCCTTTTAACCAACACTCCTAGATGGGACCACATCACACCTGTTTTATTATCTCTACATTGGCTTCCTCTCTGTTTTAGAATAGATTTAAAACTTTAATTATGTTTTCAAAGCTCTAAATGGCCTCGCTCCTCCTTATATAACAGAGTTGTTAAGTTTCCCCGCCTGCTCCAGGTCTCTGAGGTCAGACAACTCAAGCTCTCTGTTCCAAGGACAAAATATAAATGTTGGGGTGACCGTGCCTTTTCTGCGGCCGCACCTCGCCTCTGGAATACGCTCCCGCTTGAGCTACGTCAGATAACTGACCTTGGCCCTTTTAAATTGAAGCTTAAGACTTTTTTTATTCCAACAGGCTTTTAGTAATTAAATATGTGGTGACATTTCTGGTTTTATTTTTGCTATTATGTTGTGTTTTTCTTGATTTTTAACCTGCTGTCATTTTAAGTACTGTACTGTTTTTTGTTAAGTACTTTGGTCACCATCACCGTGAAGTGCTATAGAAATAAATAAACGAATGAATGAACCAAACCCTCGCTACACTTTTGGATATACTGGGTCTGTTCATCATCTTCCCCCGCCATCTGATCCAACTCATTACCAGGTGGTAATCAGTTGACAGCTAAGCTTTTCTCTTCACCCAAGTGTCCAAAACAAATGGCTACAAATCAGATGACACGGCTATAAAGTCAATCATCAATCTACAACCTATGGTGTCCTAGTGCCAAGTTCACTTTTGGACACTGTTATGTTTGAACATTGTGTATGTGATGGACAAAATGACTAGCACACAAGTCCAACAACAGAACATTGCTTGGTTTCAAATCAGAGAGGCTGTTCCTCCCAGTCACGCCCCTCCAGGTCAGAGAGACCATTCCTCCCAATCACACCCCTCCAGGTCACACTATCATTACCCACATGGGCATTGTAGTCACCCAGCAGAATAAAGGAGTCCCCACCTGGCGCACCTTCCAGCACCCCTACCAAGGACTCCATTAAGGCTGGATACTCTGAACTGCCATTTGACATGTAGGCCTAAACAACAGTCAGGCCTTGTCCCCTCACCTGAAGGCACAGGGAAGCCACCCTCTCATCTAATGTGGAAAACTCCAACATACAGGCACCAAGTTGGGGAGCTACGAGTATACCCACACCAGCTCAACGCCTCTCACCATTGGCAACTCCAGAGTGCAATAAGGTCCAGCCCTCTAAAGGAGATTGGTTCCAGAGCCCATGCTATGTATCAAGGTGAGTCCAACTATATCTAGTCGTTATCTCTCTACCTCACACACAAGCTCATTCCCCACCAGAGAGGTTGTGTTCCATGTCCCAAGAGCCAGCTTTTGTAAGCCAGGGTCAGAGCATCAAGGCCTTTAGACACTGCCCATGGCATCCCCCCCCACAAAAAAAAAAAAAAACAGGAGACCGATTGGAAGTGGCAGAGCTGAACATGTTGTGGTTCTCCTTTGGAGTGACATGAATGCAGAAGATTAGAATGAGATCATCAGAGGTACAGTACAGTTGAAATAATGGAAGATAAAGTTAAACTGGGCCATAATGAGATTGTTTGAACATGTGCAGAGAAGGTACAGTTGGTATATTGGTAGAAATATGTTAGAATTGCTGCTGCCAGGAAATAGACAAAAAAGGAGATATATGGATGCAGTTAGAGGACATGGAGGTAATTGGTGTGAGGACAGAGGATGCAGAGACGAGTGTGCTGGAGAGGAATTACTTGCTGTAGTGAACCCATGAAGAGGAAACAGCTGACAGTGATTATTTTGTGCAATAAAATATCACCTACCAAAAGACAGACCATCTATGAGGCTGTTGGATGAAGAGTAGCTAAAGTTGCATGAGCAAAAAGGAACCCAACAACAGTGTTCAAATAGCTCACCCAAGAAACTGTTTTAATAAATGCCTATGGGCATTACTGCATTCAGCAACAAGACATACATGAAACACAATACACTACGACAAAATATCAAACTAGCAACAATGGAAACCAGGGACTTCATATGAAATCAGTGCATTAAATACTAAATTGAAACCAGGTGTGATGATTAGCACATTGGAATAAAGTGTGACAGAAAAGTAGCAAATTACTCTAATAAAAACAAACCATGACTTCACTGTCCAGTGTCCATCCATCCATCCAACCATCCATCCATTCATCCTTCCATCCATCCACCTTCTGCTATTTATCCAGCAATAGTTTGAGGAAGAAATTCCAGACACTCTTCTTCATAGCCTCTCTTTCCTGGTAAATCCCAAGCAATTTCTTGGCCAATGAAAATACAAAATCCATCCAGGGAGTTTTGGAACTGCTCTAGGGTCTCCTTCCAGAAGAGAACATTTATCCCTCATTATATCGCGGTTCACTTATTGCAGCTTCACTGTATTTCAGAGTTTTTAAACTTTTTTTTTAACAATGTACATGCTGTGCAGTACTGTACATTCATCTCATCTTCATCATTATCATCATCACCAGTTTGTTTAATAACATATTGTGTTGAGAGTGAGAAAAGTTAATAAGAGAGCCAGAAAGGTTAGGGAAGGGAAAAGGGAAGTGCTTACAAAGCCTTAAACCTGTATAAATAATAAAATAAATGAAAA
>JBBPBX010005703.1:31287-55317 GCA_038048925.1 Garcialebias charrua | reverse complement strand
AGGATTTGGTCCATGCCTCACTGGGTCCATCCAGACACCAGTATGAAACACCTGCTCATACCATTCACAGCAATACATAAACTTCCTTGTGCGTGAATACGCACACCGTGCGTCATGGCGCACCAGGGAAGGGCACTTGGTGGACAGAAAAAAGTGGACCTGCAGACCTGTGTTGCAGACTAACAAGCGTAATCTATAATAATAATAATAATGTATTTTTCCTGTCATCTGCGTATGTTTCCCATACACAGACGAAATTCGTCTCTGCATTTAACCCAACCACCTACCAGGTGGTGCAGTGAGCAGCCCGAAAGCGCCCGGGGAGCTGGAGAAATAGGTGTGCACTCATAGACACCCCAAGGTGGGTAGTGGCCGGGGCGCGAACCCGCGTCCTTCGGGTCCCAAGTCAAAAGCCCTGCCACTAGACCATCTTGGCTCCTTTCTAGCTGCTGAAGCAGCATAAAAATATATGTTTGTATATTATTTTATTTTGTATTTTATTTGTTCTGCTCAGTTTATAGTGTGATTGTGCAACAGCGCCAGAGGGTAGAACGGACAGCATAAAAATATATGTTTGTATATTATTTTATTTTGTATTTTATTTGTTCTGCTCAGTTTATAGTGTGATTGTGCAACAGCGCCAGAGGGTAGAACGGACTCTGGCGGGTGAACCAGCAAATCGAGGAACATGACTTTTACTGAAAACTATGAACAGTACAGATCAGAAAACCTTATTAAACAACAACAATCAGAAACAACAGTATACATTGCACTGTGAATGATAATGAACAGTTGTGAGCTCAGAATAAAACTTCATGAAGGACTCAACAACTATACTGACAAGACTCTGAGAACCGAGTGAATCATAGAAAATGCAGATACATCACACAGATAGAAGCATATGATAGAGCATGGCGTTGCCCACGCCGTTGCTGAGCAGATGTCACCGACCGTCATCCCACTGTGTAACGCTGTGGAGGACGCAATAGCCCACGTGGAATGTGCACGCAGGATTTGCAGGGGTTCTGCCCCAGTGGTCCTGTAAGCATCAGAGATGGCCTCACACAACCAATGAGAAAGGCACTGAGAAGACAACGCATCCAGCTGAACTGTCTCTGTAGTGGACAAACAGGTACTGAGAATGACGTAATGCTACTGCGCGTACCACATAACATGTGAGCGCACGAACAGGGCACAGTAAATGAGATGTGGCCTCTTCCTCCGATGCGTGCGGGGACAGATGAAACCCATTTAGCGTGATTGTCCTTGATCACTCCCGGCCCCCCGTGCCTATGCTCACTCACAATTATGCATTTAGACAGGAAGGGCTTAGGTTAGAATTGGGGTAGCGGGGAAACTGACATA
Organism: Garcialebias charrua; assembly: GCA_038048925.1. Lineage (NCBI taxonomy): Eukaryota > Metazoa > Chordata > Actinopteri > Cyprinodontiformes > Rivulidae > Garcialebias > Garcialebias charrua. Next base: position 53,952 of record JBBPBX010005703.1, on the reverse strand, counting down.
ACGCCAACCTTTGCTCCTTCTCTTTACTTTTTTAAGTGCACTTTAGAACAACACACACCAACAGCACATTTGGGGACGGGGATGTGTGTGTCAGGGTCTAGGTTGTTAATTTTTATTTATTCATTTATTTATTTTTATGTATATGAACCAGGCGGCCATTCTGGGGGTGGGGTCCAGTTAGGTGACGGGCCGTCAGGTGTTGTCTTGGACTATGGGAGTGTTCGAGGCCTGAGGGTTCACCGTGGGCGGGGCTGGCATTGCGCTCTCCCTGGGGCTGCTTGGGCTGGGGTGTCCTATCCTGTCGATGGGGCGGGGGATGGGCCGAATCTTGGTTGTTGGCTACTCTCCATCCCAGAATGAATGGGCCTACCTCCTGGGTTTAGGTGTGGGCTTCCCCATGTAGGTAGTAGATACATGTCTTGGACTTAGGGGGTATAGAATGTGCATCAAGATTATGAATAGAACGTATCGTTATAGTTTGTCTTTCTGTGAGTGAGGGTAAGGATGAGGGTGGGTCTGAGTGAGTGTGTCTGTGTATGAACGTCTAAGTGTCAGGCTGGGACTTGGACTGCCCCCTCTCTGATACATCTGAGGATACTTGATGTTGCGCTCCTAGCGCGTGGTCCCCCGGACGGGTGTCCCTTTGCCTGTGGGTGTGCTTGGGGCCCTTGCTATCGGGTTGGGCGCTTGGACGCATGTCGGCGCAGCCTGGTGGCTGCCTGGTGGAGCTCGGGTCCTCTGGTCCTGTCGGGTCCAGGGCCTGAGAGGTGGGCATCCCGGTGCCCAGGCCTCGGTGTCCGGGCCTGAGGATACGTCGGTGTAGCGGGCTCCGACTAGGGCTTGTGAGTTTGTCGCTATTGGTCCCAGGGGGTCATTGTGTGTGGTCACTGGTGGGGCTCTTCCTGTTCTCCCCTTTGGTCGGATCTGGGGAGTTGGCAGGTGGCTCGTCCTGTTTGGGTGGCCCTGGGGACTCTGAGCTCGGGGTCCTTCTCGGGGTCTTGGTCTTTGATCCCCCCTTTGTCTCCCTCGGGCCTGGCGGGGACGGATCTTTGATGTTTCGCGGTCACTATTGAATGTTCTATTCGAGGAACCTTATTCACTTATGCATGCTCACAACCATACACTAATGGGTGCAGGGATGTATATCTAGATATTATATGCAGATATGTAGATGGGTATATGGCTAAATATGAATGTATATGTATGTATACTGTATATTCATTTGTAAGTATGGGTATGTATATTTATGGAATTCTACTGCATAGTCATGAATGTTTTTATTCTTTATGTATGTGTTGCTGTGTTCTGTCATGTACTTTGCAGGATTGTGGACGGAGGTTGGATGTGTTTACCTTATGCTTTTTTTGATAATTGTTGTGTTTTGGTGTCTTAATTTATGTCTTTCCTTTCTCTCTTTAAAAAATCATATCGGTGTGAGAGGATAGCTGTAAGGTGAGAAGGGAGGCCATCTATAAAAGAAAGAAAAAAATGTGATGGCCTCACACAACCAATGAGAAAGGCGCTGAGAAGACAGAGCGCGTCCAGCTGAACTGTCTCTGTAGTGGACAAACAGGTGCTGAGAATGACGTAATGCTGCTGTGCGGGCCACATGACATGTGAGTGCATGAACAGGGCACAGTAAATGAGATGTGGCCTCTTCCTCCGATGCGTGCGGGGAAAGATGAAACCCATTTAGCGTGATTGTCCTTGATTCAAAAGAACTATGTATGCATTTTGGCATGTAGGCCGGATTAGGCCTTGAAGTGGCAGAGCTTCCATCAGGTTGAATTTTCAAACATGAAGGAGCAACAGAGAGTGCACATAAATCAATCCCTCTCTTAGCAGACGTGAGGGCCAACAACAGTGCAGTTTTAAGAGACAGGAACTTCATTGGCACTTCACTAAAAAGGTTCAAAAGGAGCTTTGAGTAACGCGTATAAAACTAACGGCAGATCCCACTGAGGAGCAAGGGGGCGTGTCTTCGGTCTGTGCCGTCGCACACCTTTTAAAAAGCGCTTCATCAGAGGGTGATTAAAAAGCGTCCTGTCACCAAACTCCTCATGACACGAGGAAATAGCTGCAACGTAAACTTTAATGGTGCCGAAGGCTAAATTCCTGTCCATGAGCAGTTGCAAAAATGATAGTACGCAGCCAATCTCACACAATGAAGCATCAACATCCCTTTCAGTGCACCAACGCTGAAAACCTACCCATTTAGACGCATAAAGTGTCGTTGCAGACGTAGCTCGTGTGTCTTGGATAGTTTGGACAACATCTGGAGCAAGGCCCAAGCACGCTAAACGGTTCCGTTCAGCATCCAAGCCCAAAGGGGCTGGCCTATCTCTGGATAGTGTATGATCGCTCGCCTTGCTGGGAGGAGCGCGTCCTTCCTCCATGGAAGCTGCAGTGGCTGGTCCGTCACTAGCCGCTACCGTAGTGCGTTTCTGCGCTCTGGAGCTATGAGGATGACTGACAGTTTTTCCCTCTAGACTCACTCCAGGACGCGTGGAATGAGAGGGACTGGAGGGAACGCATATAACAGCTTCTTTGGTCACGATCTCTGCGCAAAAGCGTCCAATCCTAGGGGAGGATTGTCTCGTGGGCTTAGTGAGAATCACAGTGGACACTGTGCATTCTCTCGTGACGCAAACAGCTCCACCGCCACACGGCCAAATCTGGTCCAGATCTAAGCGATTAAGTCGGGATAGAGAGCCTAGTCTCTGTGGCGTTGACCGCCTCTCGACATTATGTCCGCCCCCTTGTTCAGAATACCGGGAATGTACATCGTTCTCAGTGAGAGCAAGTGCTGGTGAGCCCAGAGTAGAAGCTGCCTCGTCACATGTAGCAGCTAGGCTGAGCGAGCACTGCCCTGACGATTTATGTACGATGCCGCCACCTTGTTGTCAGTGTGTATCAGTACATGCTGATTTTGAAGCAGAGGGACAAAATGTTGCACAACTTTGAACACTATCAGTAGTTCTAACACGTTTATGTGATAGCAAATGTGATCTGGCCACTGCGCACCGACAGTCTGAGACAGACAAGTGCCCTCCCAGCCCGTCAGAGAAGCGTCCGTGAACACAGGGACGTGAGACGTAGGTCTGTCCATGTAGACTCCCTCCGCCAGCATGAGGGGGTTCCCATAGTGACGTAGATCGGTTCCCACGGAAGGGGGGACCAAAATCATCTGCCTCTTCTGACACACAGGATCTATGCATAGGCGGACAAACCAACGCTGGAGTGATCTCATATGGAGTAAGCCGAGATCCATGACAACATGAGCGGCTGCCATCATGCAGAGGAGACGCATGATGGACAATGCCGTAAACACCCTTCCGGGTCTGACGCGGTTCAGCTGAGCTGTCAGGTCGAGGGCTCTCTGTTGTGACAGGCAAGCCCTCATTGTACACGAATTCAGCTCCACTCCCAGATAAACAATAATCTGAGGGTGGAGGGCGGAGCTCTTCTGCTAGTTCACCAAAAAAAAACAGGATTAACAGATGTTCCGTTAAGACCCTGGTCTGGATCGCTGCTTCCTCCCTGGACTTGCTCAGCAGCAATAAATCGTTCAGATTAAAGAGGATTCTCATCCCAGCCGTGCGTAACGGCCGGATGACGGTCTCCACGTACCTCAAGAACGTCCTGGTACAAGGGAATAGCCAAAAGGGAGCCTGCTGTACTGGAAGTGGGTCCCCTGGAAGGAAAATTGCAGGAACTTCCTGTGTTTTGGGACAATAGGAATGTACCAATAAGCGTCTCGCAGGTTGAGGGATGTCGTTCTAGTGGATGTTTCTTAACAGCTGTTTTATTGTCAGCATGTGAAACTGCCTCTCCACAATCGATATGTTGAAAATGGACAAATCGAGAATTGGCCATAATCCCCCTTTTTTCTTGGGTTCGATGAAATTAAAAAGAGTAAAACCCTATGTTTTCCTTCCAATCTGGAACCTTGGAGATCATCCCTTTCGTCAGCAGCTACTGAATCTCTGACAGGAGGGAGGAGCTCTGCTCTGGGCATGATAGCACTGTCTTCAAGATCCCTCTGAATGGAGGTGGACGTGCTACAAATTGTTGTGTGTAGCCTTTGCTTATGAGCTCTTTCATCCATTTGTCGAGAGAACACCTTTTCTGCCATTGTGCATGCCGCTTGGAGAGCGAGTGTGCGTGTTCCTGACGCGTCGTGTGCGTCATGGACGTTAACTACTCCAAGACCCTTTCCTCAGTTACGTGAGTGACCCACGGGAGGCCCAACCTGAAAGGGCTGTATGACCGCCTCTGCGCTACACTCCGTCTGCGGGTCTGCAATGAAAGTAAACAAAAGCTAAAGGCGAGGCTTTGTTGTTGCCATACATTGCAGGCGAGGAAGGCGAGGAGAGCAATGTTATTGCTGGCCGCAGCAGGCTGAATAGAACATTGATGAGCTCTGTTGGAGAGCTACATGATGGTCTGGTCATGCCTCCCAGGAGGTACCGGTTTCTGGTCCATCCTGGAGGCTTTTGCCCCGAACACTTCCATGAGGCTCGGCTCCTTAAGCGGTGGCTCGCGTCTACTCTGTGTGACACGTCTCTTCATGTTGTGCTCAGAGCTGCAGCGAAGTCACTCGAGCTGCAGTTAAGCATCGTCACTTATATATGTGAAGCGCTAAGTCAACAGAGACTGTACTGTGACGTGATTAACCCTTCTGGTCAGCATGGGAACAGAACCAACGGGATATAACTCTGTTTAAGGCAGAGAGCGGGGGGGTTTACCCGGCTCAATCTGTGCAGCACCAGGTTCATCAGACGGGAAGCAGGAGTGCTTTGTGACGTTATTCAAGCCATGGTATCTCGTAAACAGCTGTTTATCAGGAACCAGCTTGTCATCTGTGGGAAGTGTGTGTGTCAGAGAGGCTGCTGAAGGATCATTCAGTCCAACAGACAGGCTCAAAGCAGGAGAGGAATTGCTCTTTCAGTGATGTGGGTGTTTTATTTCAAAACAATTATAAACATCACACACACTCCCCACAAGGAGTCATTTTTTGTGCTGTCGTCTGCGCGGTGGCCCTTGCTGCTGCTGCTGCTGCAGACTGCTCCAGGGCAGCATCTGTGGGCGGCTTCCTGGAAAGCGCTGAGCAGCACCTGGATGACGAGGCGGGTGCCACTGCTCCCTGTTGGGAGGGGCCGGTTGTGGAACTGAGCAGGGGGCCACCGCAGCAGTCATGGAGCGCCGGTACTGCTGTTTCTGGGAACGTCAGTCCCTCCATCCAGTAGAGCGACGGGAGGGCGGATGTGACGTCATCAGGTTGCGAACCGTTTCAGACACTTTTTCTTTCTTCTTTGATCTGTACATCAGAGCTGTGAAGCTTGTTCCAAAAAGCGCATCAGACGTTATTGGACCTTCTAGCAGATCTTTTTGAAGTCTGTCAGGCATGGATGGAGTGTGACAAAGCCAAGTTGTGCGCTGAATCATGGTCATCCAGGCAGCAGTACGTGACAGGCAGACTGTGGATGCGGCACAGAGGTTGAGGATCACATCGGCAACTTTACACAGCAAGCTTCTTGATTCCTCAGGCAGGTCCATCTCCTCCAGCCTCTTGGAGATGTGGAAGGCGAGGAGAGCAATGTTATTGCTGGCCGCAGCAGGACAGGAAACCCTGTTCAGTGAAACCCTCCACCTTCATGATTGGAGCAAGCATTGAAGCTGGGGCTTTTATTTTGGCGGGCGTTGCTGCAGCCTCTCTCCAGTGTGATGTCACAGCTAGAAAACAAGGACAGATGGGGTCAGGCCGCCTGGCCGCCATGGATCCAAACCGAGGAGTGGGGACGAAAATACCCTTCGTGTCCGCCGCTTCCTGGATGATGGCGGGCAGTTCTTGAAGGAGGGCACACATGGCTGGGAGCGTGGTGGCCTCTGACCTTGGGAGGAGGAGGAGCATAGAGCATCCGCTCTGACGTTCTTCGTCCAGCGTACCACACTCTCGAGGAGGGATGGAGCAGCGCTTTGGATGCTGCCTCCATCCCCGTGGTGAGGTGAGTCATTCGGCTCATCCCCCGCATTGAAATAGGCAATGGCTTGGTCCAGCAGTGTCTCATCCTGCCCCTGCCACTCGTCGCTTCCGATAGCCTTGAACAAGTTTGCACGGCACTCCCGCTCTCCCGCGGGTAGGAGGCGGAAAATGCAACAAGAGTTGGCAAGTTCAACGTGTTCGGGGCCCAGGCACCCCTCACAGAGTTGTTGCAAGTCGAAGCTTCTGATGTAGCCGACCTGGCATGCTGGACACAGTCTGGCCATCTTCTTTGTTTTCTTTTTTGAGAGTAGGTCCTCAGTCAAAGGCTGAAAGACAAAGGGAGGTGATTGTCCCGTGTCAGCGGATTAAATAGACATAGGGCGGGCCCACACAGTAGGTGGACGTGGACTAAAGGTTTTCAGTGGGCGCTGGCGCGCAGGGGATTATCCAATAAGCGACAGCTTCTATAGGGCGTAGCTCATATGAAATAGAACAGTCTGACCCGAACTCGGCAGAATTCAGCCTACACGTTGTTCTGCTCCAGTCTCATTTATTGCTGCCTTTCAGGTGCTTATCCTCTGTTGTCCAGCTTGGGACAATCCATCCATCCATTTATTGTAGATGTAGGGATATTGCAGCGGTCAGTTTTGCTGACTGTACAAATATTCCAGATGAAAGATTTGAGTAGATTTTATCTGACACAAACTTATCAATATTCACAAGTTCTCTCTTTTTCAGCTTAATACCAATAATTCTATACCTTGACCAGATGTAATTCACAGGAAACGTTAAACTTATGTTGACACAGCAGGACTGGACCATTTATTTAACATAATTGTAAATTACATCACACATTTGTATATGATTGGTTGATTATTTTTCCTATAATTAACTTCAGCACAGATGAAATACGCGTCCGTAATTACATAGGAACAACAGAATAAAGTCATGGGTTTTAATAACTTATATCTCTGCTGGTACAATAAACTTAAAGTTTAGTTACTTAAAGTAAGAAAGTTTCAGAGTAGAAAATGGAGGAGGAAGAAAATGGAGGATGAGGAGAGGTATTATCTTGATGTATTTTAACCAGAAACATGGTAGCTCTCCGGCCGATCTCGGCTACACGTTGGTACCCTAGGTAAAGCATATGACGACTTGTTACCTCGTGAAGATGGTCAATCCCCAGTTGGTCCAACTGGCCAGTTCGTTTACCATTCTCAGCGTCTCCAGACGTCTGCCCAGAGGCGGCCGCCACTAGAGGGCGCTAGGGGCGCCGCTCCTCCTTGGAACTGCAGCTTTTCTTCTTCACCATTTGAAGATTTTTTTTTTTTTTTTTATAAAAGTGAAATAATAAAATAAAAATATTTCGAAATGCATGCATATATGTTTTTAGTTGTGTAGGATAAATATTTTATGAGTAATGATTGTTTTGTTTGTTTCAAAAAACGTTTTCTGATTGTGAGTGACGTACTTCCGGTTTCCCCGCTCGGCGCCGCCTGGGGGCTTTTCCCATGCTTTTCCATTGAATCTAATTATAACTAGCCGCCGCTAGCGGCCGTAGTTTATGTCCCATCTGTACAAAACTTTTGGACTGTACAGGTCGCATTTTCCCCCGCCCTCGAGCCTGGACTGTCTCTTATGCCACGGATCGCCTGCACTTCCGGTTCGAGCCAAGGAAGGGGGGGAGCGGGGGATTCCCTCTGTTTACAGTCAGACCTGATCATCACACGGACAACTAGCGAGTAGCGACGTTGAAACAGCAGTAATTATTAATGGTGCCTTTCTACACAGGTAAGCAAGTAATAATTAGTGAGTTTAATAAATCGCTGAGCACACATGAGCAAAGTTTGAGCTGTTTTCATCTGTGTTCGGGACATGGTGGTGTGTGTGGGACGGTGGTTGTTGCAGTCAGTTACAGTAGCTAGTAGCTGTGCTCATGGTTGTGGTGTACTGTCTGCAACATTATAAAAGTTGCTACTTGCTAGTTATAAACCCGAATGTGTGAAGACGACTCCTGTCTGTCCATCTTCAGCTCATCATGAACTGTTTACTCCTCAGAGTGTCTGTCTGTGTTAGTTAACTTTTGTCTCGTTTCGTTTAGCAGCAGTTGCAAATTTTCTGATGAATAAATCTGAATGAATAAATAAACTTTAGTTTTAGTTTAGTTTAGTTAAACTTTAGTTTCATTATAAGTTGTGCTGTTGTTTCAAAGACACTAAACTTAAATAAATCAAGTAGCAGAAAGATTTAAGCATTAAATAGTTTGAATTTTTCATGTTATGAAACAGTGATTATATAATTATTTGAATTTAATTTTAATATTATAAAGATCACTGTGGATGGATCAATGCAATTGAAATAACCTGGATATTATTATTTATGTTGTATTAAGAAAGTTAAAATGTGATTACATATGTGCACACAAAGCACTTCAAGCAATGTGGAAAATGCTAAAAAAAATACATAATTAATGTGCCTTCTGTACTTTCTTTACAGAAAAAAATCCACACAACACCTTCATCTCTACACATCTACCACCTGTGTAACAGACAGAGAGACAAAATGGAGCAGGAGACATTAAATAATTCAGTGAAGTCACTGAAAACAACACCTTTTGAGAGAAGAACAAATCAGGAGAAGATGGAAGTGAAAAAACTCGGACCTGATCGACCCATCATCCAAATTACTCAGCAGTCCAAAGACAGAGGGAGACAGTACACTCGATCTTTTTCCAGGGCCTGGTTTGATAAGAAGGCTTGGCTAACTGCATGTAACGAGGCTAATGCTTTATTCTGCTTTCCCTGCCTCCTTTTTCAAACTTCAGGATCTGACGCAGTTTGGATAAAGACAGGCATGACTGATTTAAAGCATTTTTCAGAAAAAGCTAAGAAGCATGAACAATCTGCGGTCCACATGAGCAGTGCACTACGACTCGCCATGTTTGGAAGGGTAAACATTGCATCTCAGCTTGATGAAGGCTACAGGGTAGGGATCCGTAAGCACAATGAGGAGGTTGACAAAAACAGGCACATTCTTTCAAAAATAATAGACTGTGTGAAGTTCTGTGGTGCATTTGAACTTGCTCTGCGTGGTCATGATGAAAGTGAAAGCTCAGAAAATCCAGGTATTTTTAGAGGACTGGTGGATTTTGTAGCATCACTGGATGCAGTTCTACATGAGCACCTGCAGACTGCCACTGTATTTAAGGGAACATCCAAGGCTGTGCAGAATGAACTCCTTGATTGCATGCTGTCAGTTTTGAGAGAGTGCATCATTGAAGAAATCAGGAGTGCAGACTTTGTCTCCATCCAGGCTGATGAAACAATGGACATTTCCACTCAGTGTCAGCTGGTGCTTGTGATCCGTTACATTGACAAAGCCCATCATGTCCAAGAGAGGTTTTTTGAGTTCATACCTCTCCAAAGTGCCACAGCTGATTCCATCGCCACAGCACTTCTGGAAAGGTTGAGCTCCATTCTCCCTGATGACCAGAAGAGCAAGCTCATTTCACAAGCATATGATGGTGCGAGTGTCATGAGAGGAGCCACAGGTGGTGTACAGAAGAAGATCCAAGATGTCTATGTAAATGCACACTACATTCACTGCTATGCTCACCAGCTTAATCTTATCATGCAGCAGGTGACTTCCCATATCTCAAAAGTGAATATTTTCTTCTCAGACCTGGCTGGATTCTCCGGCTTTTTTTCAAGATCGCCAAAGAGAACCAGTATTCTCGATGAAGTGGTGGCCCACAGAGTTCCAAGAGCAAGCACAGTGAGGTGGAACTTCCACAGCCGAGCTGTGAACACTGTTTTTGAACACAAAGAAAAACTGCTCCAGTGTTTTGAAACCATCAGGGACTCAGGACAGTTTGATCCTACCACTGTTAGAGAAGCTGGAGGCTTTGTGAGGCTGCTGGAGGATGATAGCTTCAGCTTTTTCCTGAAACTGTTCCATCTGGTCATGCCTCATGTGGACATTCTCTACAACCAACTCCAGAAGCGGACCATCGACTCAGTCTTTGTTCAGAGAATCATGCAGCAGTTCACAGACCACATTCAAAAAATCAGGTACCGGTAAATTGAAATTAATGTGTATGTTGTGCTGTTTAATATTACTGATACAGTATTTTGTTAATGTCTTATGATTGAACTACTTCACATTTCTTGTTATTTTACCTGGTGACTAAAATATGAACACTGTTCTCTTATGGTCCTGCAGAGACTCACTCCCTACTATTTGTGGAGAACACAGTGGCAGTGTATCCCAGATGGCCAAGAAACGCCACACACTGGGCCCTGGTGAACGTCAGAGGATAGCTACAGAGGTGAGCAGCTAAATGCATGATGTGTCTTTTACCGTACAATGTTTTTCATCATATTAGTTCTGTATTTTGAAAAAGTGAGGAGCACTACATCTTTCTAATTACAATGTCAATTTGAATTGTTGCTATTAAATGTACACATATACTCATAAATTGTTAGATGTTAAATAATTAGAAAGCTGACTAGCCATTTCCCTATCCTCTTGAATACCAGGAAAAATAAATATTGTCCATGCCCAATATTTTATTATTCATATGGAAGAGAAAGGTGCCAAAACCCACCCTTTCATATTTAGCATAATTGAAAAGCACAAAATCAGTCAGAGAATCTTTATTGCCATTTGCACCACATGTGGTACATGTGATGAAACAAGATTATGTACACAGGGTCCCAGTTACATCCACCAATAAAATGTAAGAGAAAAACAGTAATAACATCTAAGATATGAACTAAGAAATACATCTACTAACAATACACTAAGCACTAATATCATAGAAAGCATTACTCCAAACAGCAGCACAAACATGAGTCTGTATGAGCAGATGGGCACGAATGAACACAGAAACATGAAACAGATCAGCAGCAACATGTGATATTTCAAAGTGATTCTTCTGGTAAGAGATTCAGGAGTCTTAACAACCTCAGGGTAGAAGCTGTTCCTCAGTCTCTGTAGAGAGCAAAAAGAGTTAATTCAGTAATATGCTGTGGGTGGGAGATATTCAGGTGTACAGATGTCCTCCAAGGAGAACAAATTTAAACTGCTGTTAGTCAGGAGGCTATTTTATTAAAGTGGTGCATTCATTTTTTAGGTTTGTGACACAATCTTGGCCCATGTAAAACAAAGATTTACCTTCACAAATCATCTGATCAGTGCTACGCTGCTGCAGGCAGACAGATTCCAGCATTACCACAGTCATTTCCCTGAAGCAGCACTGAACTCCACCATGGAGGCGTACCCACTGCTGAACAAGAACAAGCTGAAAACTGAACTGGCTCTCATCTACAGCGATGAAGATTTCAGGAGCTGCAGTGGTGCTGTGGCTCTGTACGAGCTCTTCATGGGGAACAATCTTCATGACACCTTCTCAGAGACTGTGACTCTGCTGAAAATCCTCATCACAACTCCTATGACCACAGCTGAGTCTGAGAGATGCTTCTCAACACTGAAGAGAATAAAGACCTTCCTCAGGAACACGATGTCACAGGATCGACTCAATGCATTGGCCATGCTCTCCATGGAGAAAAATCTGGTCAAAGCCGTCCCTGACTTCAACCAAAGAGTCATTGAGAAATTTGCTTCTCTCAAGGATAGAAGGGCAAAATTTATGTACAAAACGTAGAACACTGCTTTTGTTGAAATAGTTCATTTAACTACACAGTGTGATACCTTAGCGTTTAGAGCTGAAACACTACAGAGGGTGGTGCAAACAGCAGAGAACATCACTAGTAGCAGTCTCCACAAAAAGAACATCTACCACAGCAGACATCTGTGTAAAGCACACAGCATCATCAAGGATCACCTCCAGTCTGCACAAGGGCTCTTCCATCTACTACCCTCGGGCAGACAATACAGGAATCTGTCATCACACACAAAAAGACTAAAGGACAGCTATTATCCACTGGCTGTCAGATTACTGGACTCTCAATAAATAACACTAAACAACTGGCAATAACTTTGCACCAAGCCACATCTGTGACAACAAAATTTGTTGTCACAGATGTGGCTTGGTGCAAAGCTGTGGCTTGGTGCAAAGATGTGGCTTGGTGCAAAAGCTAATATTTGTTGAACAAATATTAGCTTGTGACAGTAATTATGTGCAATATATATCACATAATTACTGTCACAAGCTAATATTAGCTTGTGACAGTAATTATGTGCAATATATATCACATAATTACTGTCACAAACTAATATTAGCTTCTGACAGTAATTATGTGCTATATATATATATATATATATATATATATATATATATATATATAGATATGTGTGTGTAGCTTAAATTACAACCTTGAACTACTTATTCATTTAAATACATCCTGTTGCACCATTGAAATTCTACCATGTTGTTTTTTACTATGTTTGTAGGACCTTGTATTACTTTTTCATTTGTAGGTACTTTATTTTTGTACCTTTATTGCATGCTTTAGTATTTTTTTTTGTTTGTTCTTTGTTGTTTTAGTGAGTTAAATTGTTGGTTCTCAATCTGAGCATTTCATTGTACTGTTGGCCTAGTTTTAATCTGCATTTGATAAATAAACACCAGAAAAACTTGAAACGTTATTTTTTCATTTTTGAGAAAATAGCCCCCCCTGGTGGTTAACTGAGGAACCGCCACTGCGTCTGCCTTGACTCGAACCGAAAGTAACGTCAGTTCCTGGTTTGACTTTTCAAGATAAGAGCTTCCTTTGAAGGAATCTCACTAAAAGAGCTTTTTTAGCTGTTGAAGATGACTCATAACTTGGCATGTTATAAGTCTTTAACTGAATGACGTGGTCATTAGCGTGTTGACCAGACGATCATCAGTTCTTTGGAGAAGACCATGGTTTGAGGCTTACTCCAGCAGACTCTGTCAGTTCCAGCAAAAGCTTAGAACTTTAAGGAAGGATCTGTGATCAGTGACTTGTTGTTCTTCTCCGATTGGTCCAAGCAAACCAGTGGATGAAGGTCACTCGGATAGGAGAAGATCAGTTTTTAGAACAGAGAAGAAGTTGTTTAGAATGAAGACAGAGAAACAGATTAGACTGGAGCCAGCTTCATAAAACAACTGATTAAAACTGTATTCTAACTTCTAACAAACTGAGGAGTTCAGTCTGACATTAATTCACTTTCAACGTTTGATTCATCATATGAAGAAGTGATCATTATTTTGAAATAACATTGGATTCAATAATGCTTATACAACACAAGGTTATTCATTAACACCAAATAGAGGAATAAGAGAGTCTCTTATGACTTTTTGTGTTTTGATTCAAAATAATGTAATAAAATAGTGTTAATGTCTTTTTACTGAGAGTATCAGTGAAAAGGTGTCACTGGGACATATCAAAGAGACGAAGGTGTATTAGAGAACCCCGTCTGGTTCACTACATAGATAATAAATTGTCTTTTCGACATTTTGATCGCTGTTATTATGACAAATTAATGCTGTTGTTTTGATACGTGATGTGAATACAAGTCAAACATTTCACTCATATATTTATATATTTTTTTACTGTAAGCTTATATGTCTGAAATGGTATGCACCATGGTGCAGGAGTTCTGACACAGCAGTTGTGCGTGCGTCCTGCAAAGCTGCCTGGAGACACTGTGTGTAAAACAACCATTGCACACAGCTGAAGGTGGATGAAGACACTCCCCGCGGGACATGCAGTCCGCGTCTCTGCTGGCAGGAGCATGGTGCGGCCGGTGTCGTGCCAAGAAGTGATTCCAATTTCATCCGTTAAGTTTTAGGCAAAGAATCACTTTTTGGCACGACACCGGAACAGAATGGGCTACGTCTCCTCTCGTTGTATTTTTAATAAATACTCAAAATAAAAATGTGCAATGACTTTGGACTTTTAGGGGCGGAGTTGGCAAATACAATGAAAGAGTTGCCGGATCCAAGTGGTCAAAATGAGAGAGTTCTCGGATTATTTCCTGCAGGATCCAGCTCAAATTAACCACTGTGTGGTGCTCAATTTTCCACATGTAACTGTAAAAAAAAAAAGTAGAAACGTTTCGTCTTTCATCCGAAAGACATCTTCATTCTGAGGTGCTGTATTCAGCTCCGTCTTATAAATAGCACCTTCTCATATTGATACATTTTATAATGTTTTTACCAAAAGCCCTACAGTATAGTCACTGCTGTCCTTTGTTAATTTTTAATTTAGACAATTGTTTTGTTACTAGCAAGGTTGTGTATGTAAGACTCAGATGCAGGCAGACAGAGAACTCAAAAGTAAAATAAAACAATTTATTTAAACAAATGAAAACAAAGGGCTGACAAGGCATCAACAGCTTACAAAAAACAGAAGGAGAGCTCACTAGGAGACACAAGGGGGCACGAGGGAGTAAGACGAAGACGAAAACATTTGAAAGGATTTCAAGATAAAGAGCCACTGCTAGAAAAGTGATTGGAAGTGTTTTAAATAGAACTGAGGGAGAGTGGAAAGTGACAGCACCTGGGAAGATTGCTAATTAGAAACAAATGAGTGATTGCTTAATGAAGAACTGGTGAGACTGAGTGAGAGTGAGGAGTGACACCGAAACAAAAGGAGCTGAACCAAATCAAATCAAAAGGAGAACAAAAAGGACTTACAATTGCGGGTTTGACCTGGGAGACATGAAATGTGGGGTGGATTCTCATGGACTGTGGAAGTTGTAATCAGACAGCAGAGAGGTTTATGACTTTTATGATGAGAAAAGGACCAATAAATCTAAAAATCAGCTTTCTGGGAGTCTTTAGGGTGATATCATGGGTGGAGGGCCACACTTTTTGGTTCAGTTGATATTGTGGTGTGGTGGAGTGCTGTCTGTCTGCAAATCTCTTATTTTCTTTTGCTGTCTGGAGTACAGCCTCTTTGGTTTGTCTCCAGGTCCTACAACATCACCATACGTGATCTGAGGGAGCATCATAGGTGGCCGGCCAATAGGGGGCGCTAGGGCGCCGCCCCACTGGAACTTCTTAAAAAACTTTTAAAAAATAAAAATGAAATAATAAAATTTTAAAAATTCGAAATATATGCATTTATGTTTTTAGTTGTGTAGGACAAATATTTTATGAGTAATGATGAGTTACATTTTTTGTTTCAAAAAACGTTTTCTGATTGGTGACGCATTTCCGGTCCTAGGGGCGCATGAATCTTATCCATAGACTCTCGTTATAAATGGCGCATGCGCAGTTATTCCACGACGTTACAAAACAATGGGAAGATGCTGGACGCAGATTTCGGCGCCCTGGACACGTCCAACGTGAGCTGTACCTACTGATCATGTGCTTCCGATCTTTTTTTTGTCTGGGAAATGAGCCGCAGTCAGTGACTCAAGCAGGCTGGCTCAGGTAGGTTTTAAATCATTGAAAGCCCTTTATTTAATGCCTATTTGCCATTTCTGACTGATATGCCTCTCAACTTTTAGAAGTCTCTGTTTGTGAAAAAGCCTTCAGCTGACTGTTTATTCTAAAAGTGGCAACTGGTGAGTTTGTTTCTGGAGCTAGCATACTAATGCTAGACTTTATCTAATGCTTATATTATTATATTACCATTCCTGACTGATATGGCTCTCAAATTTTAGAAGTCTCTGTGTTTGTGAAAAAACCTTCAGCTGACTGTTTATTCTAAAAGTGGCAACTGGTGAGTTTGTTTCTGGAGCTAGCATGCTAATGCTAAACTTTATCTAATGTGTATACATGTATTATTATATTGCCATTCCTGACTGATATGCCTCTCAACTTTTAGATGGCTCTTTTTGTGAAAACAACCTTCAGCTTACTGCAAGTGAGAACTGGTGAGTTTGTTTTTTTCTTGTCTGTGGAGTTAGGTTGCCAGCGCTAGCCTCAAGGTTATTGTATTGGACTATGATGGCTACATTTATTTCAATTTTCTTATAAAAAATGATCAAGCATTAATAAATGTATATACTAAATGTCACTGGTGGTGTTTTACTGGAATCTGATGGATACATTTATTTCAATTTGCTTATGAAAAATGATCAAACATTAATAATTGTATGTACTAAATGCCACTGGTGATGTTTTACTGGACTCTGATGGATACATTTATTTCAATTTGCTTATGAAAAATGATCAAACATTAATAATTGTATATACTAAATGTCACTGGTGGTGTTTTACTATTTCTTAACACTGTATTGATCTGGAGAATGAAAACAAAGCCTCTTGCAAGTAACTAGCTCTTAGTAACATTGAAACAGTTAAAGTACATTTATATGGTGAAATGCTATATATGCTAAGTTGCATTAGGACCTTTAAAATTAGGAACATTTAAGAGAATTGGTACTCAAAAAAAGAGCTTGATTCAATTTAAATTATGAACTTTTATTACTATAATTAAAGTGTCTGTGACATCATCTTTCTACTTTGCATAAAATGTTACAAGATACTGTACTGTATATATCTTGTACCTTGTATCAGTCAACTACGGGTATGTTCGTTTTTGCAAACAAAATGATAAATTAATGAAAAATCCTTTCAAACTGAGTTTAAAATTAAAAACTGTGTTTCTTCACGGGACGTCCGACTACACGCGAATGCAACATCTGTGACGTAGGAGGATGAACCTCGAGTCTGCGTGTGCCATGATAACGCATCAATTTTCTGCCAGATCGCCTTTTATTTGTATAATGCCGTTACGTTGCGTCACATTTGGGTGTTCTAATATCATCAGTGAACAAGTGAGACTTTTCACTTTCCCAAAAGATGAAATACTTTGTCAAGTATGGAATAAATAAAGCTGCCCCCCTCTCGGAGCTCCCTCGCTTCCTGAAAGAGTAAGATAAAAAAAAAATACGGGTGCAGACATAAATTAGAACCTGAAAGTTATGCACCATAACTCATGTTCCCTGAAGGAAGGGGAACAAGGTGCAACAACATGACTATGGGCATTGCGCCACCACGCGGTTCACCTGAAGCAATACAATCACGCCTTTTAAGGCAAGTAAGTGTCAGCGTCAGCAAGGAGGCTCCGCCCTCCTTGCATAAAAGACGTGACGCGCAATGTACATCCTCTACATGCACTTCACCGAGCTTGGGCATTGGAAGGGCATTAGTTGAGCCAAAGGGCATCATCAAATATTTGAAGTGGCCTAGGTTAGTATTGAGAGAAGTCTTCGACTTATCTCCTTCTTTAATTCTGACCAAATGGTAGACATTGTGTAGATGAAGTTTAGTGCAAATTTTAGAGGAGTGCAGCTGGTTATATACTGAGTCAATAGGTGGTAAGGGATATTTATTTTTCACTGTAATTTGATTTATCTACAATAATAATTCCATATCTGTTAAGTTTCAATGATAACTTTATTCTGGGTAACTAAAGAATGATGAATCTTCTGGGTTTCTGTTAACCCCAAATCTGTTGGCTGAGACATTCTGACAACTGTATTGTTTGATTTCTCTGAGTGTGATTTAGTGAAACCCAGGAAGACTCAGGAGACTGAAAGTAAGGAATTAATTAACTGATTTAAAATATTTATAGTGGCTGACTTGGGAAGAAATTGGTAAGTATCCGTGGAAGCAGAATGTACATGGTTAGGGTTTTCATTAAGGCAGAAGATCTTCTGGAAGATGTATACATTAAACAGTGGAGGCTTGATCTTTTTGTAGGCATTCAGGCTTGGAGAGGAGTGGAGAGAGTGGAGAGAGTGGACAGCACCAAGTTCCTGGGAGTGCACGTCTCAGAGGACCTGTCCTGGAGCAGGAACACTGCATCACTGGACAAGAAGGCTCACCAGCACCTCTACTTTCTCAGCAAGCTGAATAGAGCTGGAGCTCCAACCCCCATCATGTGCACCTTCTACAGGGGCGCCATAGAAAGTGTCCTGACCAGCTGCATCACGGTGTGGTTTGGTGCATGTACTGCATCCTGCCGAAAGAGCCTCCAGCGTATAGTGAGAGCAGCTGAGAAGATTGTCGGCACCTCCTTGCCCTCACTACAGGACTTACACAGCAACCGCCTCACTCGGAAAGCCCTCTGCATGGCAGGTGATCCCACACACCCACTACACAGCTGCTTCAGCCTGTTGCCATCGGGGAGGAGACTGAGGAGTCTCCAGGCTCGAACCAGCAGACTGAGAGACAGCTCTGTTCATCAGGCAGTCAGGATGCTAAACACTCTGCCTGCTCTGCCCTCCCTCCCACTTGTACTGCCTTAATCACAAAAAACTTTCACACATTACCACACAACACAAAGTTTTTAACACTGGACTCTGTGTCATCAATACGGGTCATTCACTCAACTCACGGTCATGTGCTCATTCAGTTTGCACTACTTCTCATATTTGCACTAATGTTTGTATTACATTACTGCCTATAGTCATACTACTGTTTACATTTACTGTTGACATTTATTACTACTGTTTACATTTATTACTACTGTTTACATTTATTACTACTGTTTACATCTAGACTTTTTATATCTACACTACTGCTGATATACAGTATATATTCTTTTTACTAGCCTTATTGCATAATGCCACTTTGTTTCTATACCAATATCAACTACCTCATACATATACTGTGTACATTAACCCCATATGCTGCTTTGTCACTCTTTACAAATGTCAAATGCCAGAACCTTCATTTATTTTATAGATATACTTTTTATACTTTATACTTCGGGACAGTATTACACTCTATTTCATTTTTGCTGTTGGTGAAACTTTTTATACTTTTATACTACTATGGAAAACTACTATGAAAAAACTCAGGACAGTATTACACTCTATTTCATTTTATGATTATGTTTATTAAATGTTGGTGTTTTGGTGTTGGTGAAACTTTTTATACTTTTTTTACTACTATGAAAAACTACTATGCAAAAAACTCAGGACAGTACTAAACTTTTATTATTTCATTTTATGCTTGTTTATTAATTGTTTAGTGTTTAAATGGTTACTGTTGCACCGAGGGACTGAGAGAGAAATGCAATTTCAATCCTGTGTATGTCCTGTACATATTGCAGTTCTGACAATAAAGTTGACTTTGACTTTGATGGCAAGATTCCAGGTTCTAGGAAGGGGAGTATGGTAGATGAGATTCACAGGTCAGCGCAGGATGAAGAGGTAATAGAGGGATCTTTTCAGTTGTACAGTATGCAGGGCCGGCCCAAGCCTCTTTGGGGCCCTAAGCAAAATTTGGATGGGGGCCCTCTGTTTCTACTAATAATGTGAATTACTGCAATCAACGGTCAGATGGTTTTATCATTCTCCCACCTGATAAAACATATTGCAACTCTGACAGTCCTTTTTAATGTATATATGTAATTTATTGCAGGGGTGTCAAACTTATTTTAATTTTGGACCACATCAAGTTCATGAATGTCCTCAGAAGGCCAGACATGACATAATGTATTGATAAAACTGCCTATGAATAAACTGGTAAAATCAAACTTTCTAAAAATAAAAACTTTGCCCATCATGCCTTTTGGGGAAGGAAAAGGTATCCTTAATAGGCAGTGGTCCTCTCATCACCTGCTCAGTCCTGTTTACATCTGAGAGGAAAGATGGCCACTCAGCTGGGTCCATTGGCAGAGCTGATGATCCTTGGTGTGGCTCGGACTTTGATGTGGAAGCTTCTGAGAAAGAGACAAAAGAAAGATGATGATTAATAATAACATAAAAGGGCAGAAAATGTTTGCGATGTACATAACTGTTAATCTGAAAATGATCTGGAGCTCAAAGAGGAATTATAGATGTTTTGCTGTTAACTTACCAGGTAGATCATCTGCAGTTGCAGACACAGATGAGACAGTGGGCACATGGGGTTGCTAGACTTAGCTCTGCAGAGGACGGAGATGGACCTAAGATGAAAACAAAAAAAAATGTTATGTTAGATGTCATATCACATTTACAATTATGTTGCTTACTTTTTTAAATAAAAAGTTCAACTATTCTTATACCAGTGTGTTTTTGCTTATAATAAAAAGGAATCTGCCAGTACACCAACTGAAATGTATTTTAAAAAAAATTGTAAATAATTTGGTTGTCTAAGTGTCTGATTTTAGAAATAATATTGGAATTATATCTCAAGATGGTTAAACAATTATATGAAAGAGGTTTTGCTTACCAGGTAGTTCAGCAGTAGTTGCAGACACAGATGAGACTGCGGTCATAGAGGATGCTAGACTTAGCTCTGCAGAGGATGGAGATGGACCTAAGATGAAAATAACAAAAAATGTAGTTATGTTAGATGTCACATCATACTTATAATTATGTTGTTCACTTTTATATGAAAAAGTATAAAAATACTTTCATACTTTGCTTTTTTTGCTTGTAATAAAACAAATCAGCCAGTAAAACTGAAATTTTCTTCAGACATGTTTAAACAGTATTTGTTCCTCCAAAAAGTCTTCTATTTTCTGCTTACGTTGTAAATTAAATTTTTATGAGTTAGTTTAGGAGTTATAAAAAGGATGTTATGCAGTTAACTTACCAGGTAGATCAGAAGTGATTGTAGTGGGCACAGAGGATGGGGATGCTTAGCTCTGAAGAGAACGAAGATGGACATAAGATGAAATACATATGCACACACATTCCTTGCATACTTTCATTACAGACTCTGGAGTGTAATTATAAATAAATATTAATTGTATGCTGCATGGTGAGTCTTTCTCTTATCTGATGCACTGCCCACAGCTGAGTCTGTGCTGCCAAAATATTTTAACAGTGCTCCTGCAGAATTTCACATAACATAAGTTTGTGTATATTTTTTTATTTTAGTCACATAAATTATCATGCTCAACAGTCCACAACATATTGCCAACTCAAGCATAGCTAGTAAGCCGTTATTAATATGCCTGATGTAAAACATTTGGCTAGCAAATGTTATGTTTAAAATTAAAATAAATAATAACATAAAATTAAAACTCAGTTATTAACAAGTACAAACACGGTAGAGCTAGCTATTAGCCATTAGCAGCTGCACAAATGTTTTTTGATAAAAGAGACGCACGGTACAACATCTGTACATGTACAAACATACCTTTATCCTGCCGTTTTTTTCTCTTCTTCTTCTTTTTTCCTCTTCCTTTTTTCAGTCCCTGAAGGATATACCCTTTTTTGCGACATTATCTAGAGTTAGTTACGTGTCAGGTGCTTAATTAGCTTGGATGCGGACTTCACATTGCGGCAAGGAGCTCTGAGAAACCTGTGAAACGTGAGCTACCAGGGCCCCACTAAGGGGGTTTCCCAACTACCGGTCATTTCTTTCTTTCCTTTCTAGAGCGATTTCTACATATTCAAATATACATATACACACAAATATATGATATATATGTTATATATATCATTATGAAAATAAAAATCTGAACTTTATGATGAAGTTGTGTGTAATATATTAAATAAAAAAAAACAATTTAAAAAAAAAAAAACTCAGCTCCTTTTTGGAGGCCCCCCAGTGACCCTGGGGCCCCAAGCGGCCGCTTGCTTATGCCTTGGGCCGGCGCTGGCTGGGGGTCATCCTCAAAACATCCTTTGAGCTCTAACACGTTTCATTAATTTCAGTCCAATATTCCACGGGATCATACCGTTGTTTGGATTTGACCAAAACGGCTGAAACTCTGTCCCTTCTTCGTTTACTAGCGTGAATGTTTTTAAATCCTTCAGCATCTAACTTGTTCTACAATCTTTGAGCTATTTCAACTATTCATAAATCAAAACGTTCGGCTCATTCAGGACATTCCTTCTCTGATTTTTGGCTCTTTTTTTTTTTTGCTTTTTGAAATTATTTGCTTTGTTGGCAATGTTTTCTTATTGAAAATGAAATCTCTTCCCATCTTTTGTGCTGTTTACAACCCTTCACTGTTCATTTAATCTTGTTTTAGTTTAGCATTTTCTGCCAATTTTAGCTTTTTATGCTACTTCCAGCATTTTTAAATGTATTTTCTGCTACTTTCAGTAATTTCTCTGCCTTTTTATTTGCTCATTTCTGCCCTTTGTTTTTCTTTCTAATGGTTTTATGCTCTTTTCAGCTCGTTTTCAGTTAATTTCAGCTCTTTCTTTATTTCATTCTTACAGCAAATGTCAGCTGTTCACATTCACTTCACATTAACAGTTTACATTGAAACATTTTCAGCAGTTTCAGCTTCTTCAGCAGCTTTCAGCATGAAACGTTCACGCAGCATTTTTGCAAGAAATACAGTTTCTCCACTTGGTTGAAATCTCTGGCATGAAAAGCGGCGGGTGATATGCATTCCTTCAAGGAATCCCAGGCCTTTATACTGCGTTGTGTGCATGCATTGCAGACAGTAATATCATGAAAATTGTGTTGTCGTTTCATAGAAATCTGTCGGAGCAGTCGACGTGGTTACCACGGCAACGGGTCCCACCTCTGAGGTGCAGATTGCTTAATTCAGGAGAGAGCAGAAATCAAGTTGTATTGTCAAGCTGCAGGAAACGCTGGAGCCACGCAGAGCCGTACATTTCTCTTTAACCTGACAGAGTAGAACAAAAAGAACCGTAGAACAAAAAGAACCGTAGAACAAAAAGAACCGTAGAACAAAAAGAACCGTAGAACAAAAAGAACCCTAGAACAAAAAGAACCCTAGAACAAAAAGAACCGTAGAACAAAAAGAACCGTAGAACAAAAAGAACCGTAGAACGAAAAGAACCGTAGAACAAAAAGAACCGTAGAACGAAAA
>JBBPBX010005703.1:15989-27604 GCA_038048925.1 Garcialebias charrua | reverse complement strand
CTCTGGCATGAAAGGCGGCGGGTGATATGCATTCCTTCAAGGACTCCCAGGCCTTTATACTGCGTTGTGTGCATGCATTGCAGACAGTAATATCATGAAAATTGTGTTGTCGTTTCATAGAAATCTGTCGGAGCAGTCGACGTGGTTACCACGGCAACGGGTCCCACCTCTGAGGTGCAGATTGCTTAATTCAGGAGAGAGCAGAAATCAAGTTGTATTGTCAAGCTGCAGGAAACGCTGGAGCCACGCAGAGCCGTACATTTCTCTTTAACCTGACAGAGTAGAACGAAAAGAACCGTAGAACAAAAAGAACTGTGTCCTAAACTAAAGTGAAAATGAGAGAAGTCTGCGAGCAGCAGTCGTTCTTGTCTTTGTTCTGCTCTCCAACTCTCGTGACTCCCGCCTGAACTTCGATTTCTTTGGGGTCTTTAAAGTTTCTCTCTTAAGCAAGAAAAACGTAAAGTTAGTCCTTAATATAAAATGAAATAAAGCCGCTAACTGAAAGCAGATTGTCTATGATATAGTTAATTCAGTTAATTTCTGTAGCTCCAAGTCACAACAGATGTCGCCTCAGGGCACTGAACAGAAACACTCACATCATATCAGAGTCAGAGTTTCTTTATTTGTCATACACACCTCAGGTGGCACATGTGGTGGAACAAGATTGTGTACACAGGGTCCCAGTTATGTCATAAAGTATAAAATGTAAAAGAAAAACAGTGATAACATCTAAGATATGAACTAGAAAAACATCAACTAAAAATACACTAAGCACTAACATCATAGAAACATTACATCGAACAGCAGCACGAACATGAGTCTGTGAGCAGATGAGCACAAATGAACACAGCAACATGAAACAGATCAGCAGCAACATGAAACAGATCAGCAGCAACATGAAACAGATCAGCAGCAACATGAAACAGATCAGCAGCAACATGAAACAGATCAGCAGCAACATGAAACAGATCAGCAGCAACATGAAACAGATCAGCAGCAACATGAAACAGATCAGCAGCAACATGAAACAGATCAGCAGCAACATGAAACAGATCAGCAGCAACATGAAACAGATCAGCAGCAACATGAAACAGATCAGCAGCAACATGAAACAGATCAGCAGCAACATGAAACAGATCAGCAGCAACATGAAACAGATCAGCAGCAACATGAAACAGATCAGCAGCAACATGAAACAGATCAGCAGCAACATGAAACAGATCAGCAGCAACATGAAACAGATCAGCAGCAACATGAAACAGATCAGCAGCAACATGAAACAGATCAGCAGCAACATGAAACAGATCAGCAGCAACATGAAACAGATCAGCAGCAACATGAAACAGATCAGCAGCAACATGAAACAGATCAGCAGCAACATGAAACAGATCAGCAGCAACATGAAACAGATCAGCAGCAACATGAAACAGATCAGCAGCAACATGAAACAGATCAGCAGCAACATGAAACAGATCAGCAGCAACATGAAACAGATCAGCAGCAACATGAAACAGATCAGCAGCAACATGAAACAGATCAGCAGCAACATGAAACAGATCAGCAGCAACATGAAACAGATCAGCAGCAACATGATGTGATATTTCACAGTGATTATTCTGGTTATTTATTCATGAGTCTAACAGCCTCAGGGTAGAAGCTGTTCCTCAGTCTAGTGGTTCTACATTTGATGCTCCTCAACCTCCGTCCTGAGGGGAGTGGGGCAAAAGTGTGTGTGCTGGGTGAGTGTGGTCCTTCATGATGCAGGTGGCTCTTTTCCTGCATCTGGAGGTGTAAATGTCTGTGATGGTGGGGAGACTGACTCCAACATCTTCTGTGCAGCCTTCACCACTCTCTGCAGAGCTTTCCTCTCTGCAGCTGTGCAGCCTCCATGCCACACGTTGATGCTGGAGCACAGGATGCTCTCCACTGCACACCTGTAGAAGGAGGTGAGAACTGGGCTGCTCAGACCAGCTCGTCTCAGCCGTCTGAGGAAGTAGAGTCTCTGATGACCTTTCTTGATCAGGCTGGTGGTGTTGTTGCTCCAGCTGAGGTTGTTGTTCAGGTGCACACCCAAGTACTTGTAGCTGGAGACCACTTCCACCGCAGATCCTCCTATGTTCAGGGGGTAGGTGTGTTTGTTCCATCTGAAGTCCACGACCATCTCCTTCATCTTCTTCACATTGATGTGAAGGTTCTTCCTGCACCAGCTCTCCAGATGTTCCACCTCAGCTGGACTCATCATTGTTTGTGATGCATCCCACCACAGCCTATCATCTGCAAACATTACAATATGACAGCTTGGATGGGTGGCTGACTGTACAATCATACATGAGCAGAGTGAACAGGAGAGGGCTCAGCACACAGCCCTGAGGAGAGCCAGTGGTGAGGGTTATGGTGGAGGAGGAGAAGTTGTGGATCCTCACTGACTGTGTCTGTTTGTTAAGAAGTCTAGGACCCAGTCTGGGGGATCATGGTGTTGAAGGCAGACGTGAAGTCCACAAAGAGTCTACGGATGTATGAGTTCTTCTGCTCCAGGTGGGTGAGAGCAGTGTGGACCACAGAGGAGATGGCGTCCTCTGTAGATCGATTATATAGATTATAAAAGACAATCAGTAAAGTTATCTCTCTAAGGAAGCAACAGATTGTGGTGAATCTTCTCTTCATCAGTCTCCCATCCTGAGCAAGCACAAAGGAGACAGTGGAAAGAAAAAACTCCCTTTAACAGGAAGAACCCTCCAGCAGAACCAGGCTCAGGACGAGCGAACATCTGCTTCAACCGGCTGGTTTGAGAGGACAGAAGTAGAAACAGACAGAATGACAGGTCCAGGTGTGGTTTCTATAGGAGGAAAGACAAAAAATGTTACGATAGAAATACAGGTAGTCCTCGACTTACGACGGAGTTCCGTTCCTACGCGCTGTCGTAACCCGAATTTCGACATAAGTCGGAACATACGTCCAAACTGCACCTTATACGTACAGTACTGTATTTTACCAAGCACTTAGCCTATCCTAACACGGTACCCTACATAATTATCAAAAAACACATACATTTGGAGCCATAATGAAGGAAAAAAATAGTTAATTTCCTACTGGGAGCTGGTGAAGCCTTCCTCCGTCTGTTAGCATGTTAGCTCGTTGCTCCTCCGGTCCAGAGCATTTCCTGCCATCAAGCTCTGCTGCTTATGCCGTCAAACAGGAAGTAAAACCGGAACTCGGCTTTTCAAAATAAAAAATTTCAATATATATATATATTTTTTTATTTTTTTATGGAGATGCGTGTCGTAACCACGAAACATCGTAACTCGAGGACTACCTGTAATTACAAATACAAACAGGTAGTGTGGAGCAAGTAGCAGCAGAGTGAGGACATGTGGTCAATTTGTCCTCCAGCACTCTAAGCCTATAGCAGAATAACTAAGGGACAGCTCAGTAAACCCAAGCCAAACCTACCTATAGATTTATGAAAAATGAAAGTGTTAATCCCAGTCTTCAAACTGGACAATGTGTCAGCCTCATGGACAGAAACTGGAAGTTGGTTCCACAAGAGAGGAGCCTGAGGACTGAAAGATCTTCCTCCCATTCTGCTGCTGGAAACTCTAGGAACCACATTTATAAGACTGAGCTGAACTCAGCTTCTCAGACTGAGGAAGTCTTTCGGACGAAAGACGAAACGTTTCTACAGGTTTTTTTTTGCTTTGTTTTGTTTTGTTTTTTGAATGTCCAGAGGACCAGACTTAGCTTTTTTGGATTTTTCTACCTGGATTATTGAGCATGCATCAGGGTATCTAGGAACCACAAGTAAACCTGCAGTCTGAGAGTGAAGTGCTCTGTTGAGAAAATATGGAACAATAAGATCAAGTCACATGGAGCTGCATGCTGTAACCATGGTATTTGTCTAAAAGTGATTATTTCATATGAACCTGTGAGGATGTTGTTTATTCCTCGTTTCTGTGTAAAGGTTAAATATGACGTTGGTGTAATTACATCTGCTGGAACCTTTGGATAGTTTAACCAGCTGTGTTCATAGAAACCACATCATTTCTTTTGTCTTGACTGTCAAAATGCAAACAACCAATTAAGCAAAGAAAAAGTGAAAGATGATGAGTTGGTTTGTTTGTCTCGAAGTACTGATGAACTGAAAAGTCATCATGAGGTAGATGATCAATCTGCTGTTCCTCAATGATTTCACCTTTTGGTTTCTTTCAAGGGAAAACAGCTGCTCTGCAGCCACACGGGTCATTTATTACATTTAGTTGTTGTCAGGCAGAAACATTGGCCCTCATGCACGAAAATGTTCGTATTTTTATCCTAAATTTCTCCTACTTTTGTTCGTACGAAGCGTTCGTACGAACATGCCACGTCAGATCCAACAAAGTCTTCTATCATGAGGAAACGTGTGTAAATGCAGTGCGTATATTTAATGAATCCCACCTGTCCTAAACAGCTGCGCGTGCACGCGTGAAGGTTATTTACATAATTCCCACCCCTCAAAACACCATATAAGGCCACAGCTTCCTGCTGTCAGACAGCAGGAAGTGTCCATTCATTCAAACTCATGAAGTAAAAGGAGGAACTTCACGCATTCGGAGATCTGCTCTCAGTCGCGCTGTGGCTACCCCCCCCCCCCGCAGGTGTCGGATGGTCAAATATTTTTAATGTTAGTGTAAACAACTGTGTAGTTTCACTTATTCAGAAGAGCCGTGGCGCACCGCTGCCCCCCACCCCCCCGCAAGTGTCGGATGTGTTTTTCAACAGAAGCATTTTAAAATGTCTCGAAACTACAGTTAACTTCATATTAATATTGTAGTGCATATGTTTTGTCTCCCGTGGGTCGTACAGTATCAGAAATCAAGAATAAATGGTTTGATCTGAAAATGGCTTCAAACAAACATCTCGCCGCAGCACGGACAGGAGGTGGTCAGGAGGTGGTCAAGGATTGACCACCTCCTGTCATGTTGGCACGCGTCTTGCTGCGCAAGGAGGTGGTCAAGACGCGTGCCAACATGACAGGAGGTGGTCAGGAGATGGATGGACAATAAATGCCACGCTGCAAGATGCGTGCCAACATGTTTTGCAGCACAAATGATGCGCGCACCTCCTGCTCATCGCGCACCTCCTGGTCAGGGCGCAACCACATTCTGCAGGTTATATTTCGAATCAGATATAATAATCAATTGCTCCGATGGTGTTTGGCACAAGATCAGTCTTAATTCGTACTTGTTCTGCGGCGGTGTGGGGATTTTATGTACCTGGGTGTTAATATGAGGAGCGGCTTTGATGACCAAGGGGAGCGCACGGCCTGCGCGACACACCAGACAAATTAAACTTAAAATTATAATTCTAATTCAAACAGAATAACCTATTGTCAAGAATAATTATGGTGCGTGATTTTTTTAAACCCAAAATATTTTCTAAATAACGAAATATGAAGTTATTCGTGCAGAAGATCCGTCTGGATGACAGCTGACTGACGCTCCTAAATTATACGACAGGTCCGGACCACTCGTAAATTTTGTTCGTATCTGAAGAAAATCGTAGGATACGAAAACATTGTTGAATGCCACAAATGATCCTAAATCACTCGTACGCACAGTGTAAGAACAAATCTGTGCGTACGAATGGTTCGTGCATGAGGGCCATTGTCTTCAACGATGCAACTACAGCTAGTCCCCGACTTACGAGCGCTCTTACCCACGAGGTTCCGGACTTACGAGCTGGCGAACAAGCAGTAAATTTGTAAAGAACATACAGAAAATACAGCACTTTCATGTGTTTTTAGATGAAAGTGTGTTAGCTAACCGTTTGGAAACAAGTTTCTGAGCATGTTTATGAACTAGTATGAACATTTGTGATGAAAAACGAGTGTTCGTAGTAGCGCTAGCATAAATTTTCCGACTTACGACCAAAAATCCGGACTTACGAGCAACACGTGTTTCGTGTTCCGACGTACGAGATTTTGTGTTACGAGACAGTCGTAGGAACGGAACTCGCTCGTAAGTCGGGGACCCCCTGTATTCAGTAAATTAAAACTAAAGGCTTCTTTTTTTGTGTGGGGGGGTGGTAAATTATCTCTGATTTGACACTTTTCATTGGATATCATTTTTTCGGCTGTTTCCTCTTCAGGGTCTCCACAGCGAGTCATCCTCCTGCACCTGTCCTCGCTCTGTCCTCTCTCCAACTACTGTACCTTCATGTCCTCTCTAACGTGTCCATGTCTCCTCTGTCTTTTTCCTGCAGCTGCATTTCTAACATCCTTCTACCAATATACCCACTGTCCCTCCTCTGGACATGTCCAAACCATCTCAGTGTGTCCTCCCTAACTTTATCTCCCAGTTGTTCAACATGTGCTGTACCTCTGATGATCTCATTCCTGATCTTATCCATCCTTGTCTCTCCTAAGGAGAACCTCAACATCTTCATTTCTGACACTTCCAGTTCTGTCTCCTGTCTTTTTGTCCATGTCTCTGTCTCCTGTCTTTTTGTCCATGTCTCTGTCTCCTGTCTTTTTGTCCATGTCTCTGTCTCCTGTCTTTTTGTCCATGTCTCTGTCTCCTGTCTTTTTGTCCATGTCTCTGTCTCCAGACCATACAACATAGCTGGTCTCACCACTGTCTTGTAAACTTTTGATCTTTGCTGACACCTTTTTGTCTCAAATCACTCCTGGATCTTCTCTCCATCCACTCCATCCTGCCTGGACTCTCTTCACCACACTCCTTAGGCATCTGTAAAACCAGATATTGAAAGTGATGAAAAATAAAGATTCAAGGTCGTTGTTGACGTCATGCATTAATTTATTCCACCAAACAAAACTTAAGAACGACTTTTTGCACATTGTTGCTGCTCCTGGAAAGCGTGTGTTCTGGAGGCCCTTCTGTTCCCACCCCGGGTCATTCGAGCAGTAAAACAGTCAAATGGACTTCCTGGCGGTTCAGGGAGTTTTCTGCAGCAGTGACAGCGGCGGCTCCTGGGAGCTGCAGACTGATTTCTAAAAGCTTGTGGAGTGATGTCCTGCCTGGACTCAGGATAAAACCCTCCCCGAGGAGGCGAGGCGCCGTCTCCCAGGTGCTGAATGTCGTGCACAAAGTGAGCTCCTGCGTGACAGCATCAGTGATGAGGAGCGGCTGGTTTCAGTGCAGAGGTCATGAGAAAACATCTTTTAGAGGTCGGGCTGAGCTCTGCTCGGCAGGAGTTCTGAGGAGGACACGTGGAAATTCATGCACGTGCACAGATGGCAGCATGAATATGTTGAGTTGTAGCCGAAGTGCTGCCAAAAGTTTAGCTCAGATTCAGTCCAACAGGCTCTTTTCCTCCTTTCACGTGAACTTTAAGTTCATCTTTCTGTGCTTTGAGCACCTTCGGCAACGCTGTCATCACTGAAACACTGAGAGTTCAGACCGATCTTTACCAAGCAAAGAATTAAAACTGAAGGAACTGATCAGAAAACACGATCAATGGCAGAACTGTTGACACTGACTCGATAGGAAACAACTGTTGCTGTTGTGATACGTTCACAAATTAAATGTCTGGGTTGTTAAAAAGACTAAAATGTTTCAGTCCTGAAATCTTCAGCAAAACAACCTCGAGGGGCAGATTTTGTTCTAGCAGTCATCAATGCATGAACGATAACGAATAACTGTAACGTTTGTTGCTTTCCATCGTTTTAAAATAAGACATCACACGCAGGGCCGGCCCAAGCCTCCATGGGGCCCTAAGCAAAATTTGGTTTGGTGCCCTCTATTTCTCTTAAAATGTGGATTACCGCAATCAACTGTCAGATGATTAGATCATTCACCCACCTAACATAAACTCATTGCAAATCTGACAGCCATGTTTACATTATCCTATATGTATATACTAAAAGTAACAAAATAAAACAAACACCAGTATGCAATGTATGTTACAGCAAAAGTGTCATCTGGCTTATTATCTTTGGTTCCAAAGAACTGCAGCAGTAATGATCAAAATAATTTGTAGTGCAAGAACAACAACAAACAGATGAAACAAGTTAGATGCATAAAAATAAATCAAACTGTGCAAAAAACAGACAAAATCAAATTAAATAAAAATAAAATATCAAGGAAATCTCCTTAAATAATGTAAATTACCAATTACTTGACACCACATAAAATTGTTTAAAAAAGACAAAGTTGAATAATTAGTTCTTAAATCTATGTAAATGTATGCAATAATTTGCAAAAGCTGAACATAAAATATTAAATAGAATCATATAGAAATCATTACTTAAAAATTTCAATTCCACTTAGGGGGCCCCCTAGTGGCCCCGGGGCCCTAAGCAGCCGCTTAGGTTGCTTATGCCTTGGGCCGGCCCTGATCTGTTATCACTCAGCTACCACCGAACCAACGTTTAAATTGATTTTTGTAAAAACGACAGAGGTATAGCCACTTTTGTGTTCACCCAGATCAATTAGCTGTAGCAGACATCTTGAATTGGGTTGACTCTATGAAATAATCAGTTGTAGATTTTCTGTTTCATTCAAATCCATCCAGTGGTTCATGACATATTTTGCTAACAGACAGACGGACGGGCCTCGACATGATTGCCCACCTTTTATGGCAGCAGGTAAAGAAGCAGGTTTAAAATGAAGAAAACAGGACTCCGCATTATTCAGCAAAATTTCCAGATGACTGAATTATGTGTAAAAAGTGATCTGAACATCTGGACTCGGGAAAAAACTCGATGTTCCCGACTCATTTCAACAAATTTCTTAATTGGACGCTAAACGGATTTACAGGCCGGAGCTACTGTGTTCGGTTCTGTTTACCAGGAAGGATCCTCTGAGCGCAGGGGACCAGTGTTCAGAGGAGTGACGTCTTTGAGGACGTTCGTTTGAAGCCGGCCCGAGTGCGCTGATGGTCCAAAACAAAGAAAATTAGAGCCCCAGGGCGGAAACGCACCAGAGTGTTGACTGAACCAGTGAACTGCAGAAAAACAGATTAAAATAATGAAGCTGGTTCCACACTGAACAATTACCAGGGTGGATTCTTCCACTTCTGTAAACCGGGCCTCTGGGAGTAGGTGGTGTTTTTATTTCATTGTGTAAAATTCAAAAGGTGTGTTTGGATTAAACTATGAAGTTCTGAGTAGTAAATCAAAGTTACATCTAAAGTAACCTAACATCTGTAGGATATATACGGGGGTCAATATTAAACTGACACACTTTATATATCTTAATTACTTATTCAGATTGAATAGTAATTTCACGGATTCTTTTCTTTTTCAGTTTACCCAATATTTCTGTGATCTTTATGATGGATAAATAAATAAAGCCATTAAGTGACAGAGACGTTGATTTTAGTTTGGTATGCCAGGAGACACTACCATTTATTTAAAATAAATCAACTAAAATTAACACCATTACACTTCATTGACTGATTTTCACTTTCTTGCAATTTAACACGTCAGCACATTTAAATTGCAACACAACAGACATAAATACAGTTGTCAATATACTTAGTCTGTGGCTCTTTAGCTTAAAATGTAGTTACCAGCTTAGATTGAAATAAGGAGAGGTTTAAAGAAATAGGAGGAATAAAAGAGGTTGGAGGGGTTGTAGAGGGAAGTTTATCTTGCATTTATAAAACCAGATGACACTCTTCCATACGCGTCCAGCTAAGATATCATCACACCTCCAGTAAGCAAACAGCTGCTGCTTTACCTTAAGACGTCCGCCTCGGTTCTGGTAAAGAGCTGTGATCAGCCTTGGACTGACGAGTCGTCGGTCCCGCAAGTCCAAGCTGGACTCCACACGTGTTTACCTTGTCAGTGTCGGTGATATTTGCTTTAGTCGGCAGAAGTCGTGGCAGTCGTGGTTTTTTGGCTCAAGATAACTTATTCCAGAAAGGAATTTAATTCAAAGTTCTGAGCTTGTACGCTCGGTTCGAAGTGGACTGATAACAAGCATGTTATCAGCCTTTACTGAAGAACGAAGGTCCTTAGCTCTTGACCAAACGTCCCACAGCTTGAAGAGAAAGTTCACATCTCTCCTTCCTCACAGGAACTAAAAGTTTCAGGAAAACTTAGAACCCTTAGTAGAGGATCTGAGACTTGTCCCTCTCCGATTGGTTCAAAAGAACCAGTCGAGGAGTTCACTTGTTGTTATCATGGTACAAGGTTACAGCCAGAAGCAGAGTGAAAATGTTTAGGAAAAGACAGAGAGTGCTGGAGTCATTCTCATGAAAACAACGGATTAACTGTCTTCTTCATTTCTAAACAAAACGGCCGGGCCTCTCTGACCCGAGCCTTCAACTTTCACACAGCAGGAGTGACACAGTAATGTTTCACATTACAGAATAACACAGCATAATAGCATATGTGATCATAAGACATATTGTAAATTACAACATTGCTCATGAATAAACACAGGTGATGCTCTGATTATATTTGTATTAGAACAAAATCAAAGATAGAAATAGTCTCTTTTGAGTGAATCTGTCCTTTGATTCAAACTAATAAAATAAATTGTGTTAAATGTCAGGTTACTGAAAGGGTCAGTGAAAAGTATCACTGAAGAGTTCAAAAACCTTAGTTTGACCCTGGGTAGGTCCACTACACTCAACAGGATTATCTTCATGACGTCGCCCCGCAGCTCAGTCATTCTGGATTATTGGTTTGGGGGCGAACACGCCAGTCGGCGTTTAGATTCTGTTCAACCCGCTCTCATTTCGTCCCTCCAGGGTACATCGAGGAGGCGTGCATCATCCCCTGTCCGTCCGACTGTAAGCTCAGCGAATGGTCCAACTGGTCGCGCTGCAGCAAGTCCTGTGGAAGCGGCGTGAAGGTTCGCTCCAAATGGCTCCGGGAGAAACCCTACAACGGGGGCCGGCCGTGCCCCAAACTGGACCACATCAACCAGGTACCCAGATGGAACAGTCCGACAATAAACCGACCAAAAACTGCAGCTTTCAGATTGACTCGGTTTTATAAAACTCCATATTTATTATTTAGTATTGTCACTTTTACCAGGATATGAGTAAATATCTGGGATTAGAGGGAATTTAATCTGGATCAATCTGTCTTCTTCTGTCCCTTCAGCTCATTGAGTCTGAATCAGCCACATCTGTTTAGATCTAACAAGTTCAGTCAGGTTCTCTGGACGGGTTCTTCCTGTTGAAACGTTTCATCTTTTATCCAAAGGACTTCTTCAGTCCAAGGAGCTGCAACAAACTCAGTCTTATAAATAGCACCTCCTCATGGTGGATCAACCAGTTTGTTGTTGACATCCAGAACCAGCTGTTCACATGATGCAGGAGGACCATCACCCTAAAGACCGATCTGTTTTCACGTCTCCTGTTTGCCGTTCTTTTAGACAATAATAATAATAATAAATTTAATTTGTAACGCACTTTTCATTAACAAAAATCTCAAAGTGCTACAAAATGCAACTAAAATCAATGATCAAATGATAAACAAGTGATAAAATCAAGTAAAATCAATGATAAAACAACAAAAATCAATTATAAAATCAATTAAAACATAGACATTTGTTTTGCATTGAAACTACTTCTACACAGATTCTTGGTGCTAAATTAACCTTTTATAAATCTAAAATTAGATCAATAATCAATCAGGAATAGTCTGACTTTAAGCTGCAGTC
>JBBPBX010005703.1:0-15346 GCA_038048925.1 Garcialebias charrua | reverse complement strand
TGCATTTAATTAATTCAGCACTCACAGCTTATTTCACACACAAGTTTTATTTTTGCTTTCTGTTTTCAGGTGATCAGTGACACTGATGAAATCAGTGCTTTAAATCAATTTTACCAAATAAATTCCTAAAAACGTGACTCCTGGGTTTCAAGCAGAGTCAGGCTGAAGTTGTGTCCCTCGGTGGTTTTTATCCTGGAGGCTGTTCAGACGTTCTCTGAAATGTTGCATCAGTCTCAGGTTGTGCACTGTTTGAGCTGTGGACTTGTCTCATTAATCCATCTGTCTGTTTTTAATCCACTGCCACCCTCGCTGGATGGGACTCGGCGCCACAGGCTCAGGTAAGCGCCGCTCTCCTCGGCTGTTTGTAATGTTGTGACGGATGTAAATTGGCATGCGTGTCAGCGTGGCGGTGACTGATAAAACACGCCGCCCGCCACGTGTTTTCAGAGCCCATCAGCGAGGCCCTGAAGCTGCTGGAGTTGCATTCAGACATGCTTTTCTCCAGGGATTTTCTGCGAGTACAAATACTGTAATCTTGTGACAGAGTTGAATCTCAGAAAGCTGAGTCAAAGAATCTCTGCGTGTTGGGCAGTGATGATGGCATAGTTACATTGAAAAAGTAGTTAGTTAAGTTACTGATTAGTCCTTGGGAAAAGTAACTTAGTTAAGTTACTGATTACTTGATTTGGAAAGTAACTAAGTTAGATTACTAAGTTACTTTATTACCACTTTCGGCCGCTAGGGTCCACCGACCGTTCCCAGCTCATGTGTCCGACAGAAGCCTCCTCTGCTCGGACTCACTCTGTCGCAGCCCGGCCTCCTGAACTCTGGAGGTCTGAACTGGTGTTTGTTAGCAAAATATCTCAAGAACCACACGACAGATTTTGATGAAACTTACAGAAAGTAATCACTGGATGGTTATTTACAACCCAGTAGCTGTAGGAGATGTTTGAGCAAAATTTCGATTTATTTATAATTTATTTTCGCGACCGTTTGGAAGACGTCAAAGTGAAAATATTTAAATCCAGCAGATTTGACCATTACGTGAATTTATTAAGGAACGGTTAAACTCAGAAACACTTTTGCTATAATGTCAGCTAAGAAGTATTTTTTAAGCGTTTATTTTGCAAAATTTTAAAGAAATTAAGCTGTCCCACCCGCGCGCGTGCACATGGCGAAACTACTTTTTTAAATCCAGCTGATTTGACTATTTCGTGAATTGATTAAAGCTGTTATATGTAACTTTTCAAAAAATTTATTTTTAACATATTTCTTCACTCTGTCACTATCTCCTGACAGACTGATGTTAGACAAAGTAATCTCTGAAAAAAACTATAGTCCCCTTGCTTCTCTAAAAGCATTTCTAAAAAGCCACAGTGACCCGCCATTAACCAGCCAATAAAAACAGAGCTTCTCACCGCTCCTAACCCACGCCCCCGCCTGTCCCAGCCCCAGCGGCCGCGCACGTTCTCATTCAAAGGATTGCAAAGCGATGCAGGACTGTTTTGTATGTGACACAAATGTATTAAATTCCCCTTCTTCATCCCTGATCTGGACTTTTCTTTTGTTTTTTTGCCAAAAGTCAAGTGATCGCTTCCTCCTCCGCTGACTCCATGACTGAAATGATGAGGAAATTAATGAATTTGTCACGAGCGAATTAAACTCGGGTTCAACGTGGCTGCGCGAGGCTCTGCAGATTGGACCAGCGCTCCATATTTTTATTTTATTTTTTAGAACGTTTTATTAACATATAAACACAGAAAATCGCAGCGGCTGCGACAGGGCATGCAGTGGAGGCGGAGCTATGGAGGCGGAGCTGAAGTTCAGCAAGAGCAAGGGGGAGGGACCAGAAACGTGTCTCTGTTCAAAATTTTTCTAATTTCCAGCGTGTTCCAAAAACTACATATAGCAGCTTTAAGGAAAGGTTAAGCTCAGACATATCTTTGCTATAAGTTTCAGCAAACTAATAATTGTTTTTACCGTGTTTTTGAAGCTGAGTCTCCCCCTCGGCTCCGTGAGCACCTCAGTGTTTACGTTTCTGTCACGCCTGGTGTCAGGTTTCACATTCTTCTTTTTTAATCACTCCCCGGGACGCATAGAGGAAATAAAATTAAATTACAGTACTACAGAAAATGACCAAAAAAAGTAACGCACAGTAATTTGGCTAGTTACTGAAAAAAGTGGTCCGACTAGAGTAACGCGTTGCAAAGTAACACCACTGACATCACTGGTGTTGGGCAAACAGCTGACCGACGTGCACGTCCAAGACCAAACTACAGAAGAAACTGATTTTCTTCTCCAGCATGAAGATTCCTCTGCTGCATCAGTTCTGCTGGGTTAAAGGTGCTTCTGGCCCTCAGGTGTATGAGGTGGTGCCGTGCCAGAGTGACTGCAATCAGTACGTTTGGGTCACCGAGCCCTGGAGTGTGTGGAAAGTCAGCAACGTGGACCTGAAGGAGAACTGTGGGGAAGGTGTCCAGACCAGAAAAGTCAGGTACTCCCAAACTTTCAAGTTTGTCTCCTCCAGGCTCGACTACTGCAACTCCCTGTTTATTGGTATCCCTGGCAAAAACATTCAGAAGCTTCAATATATTCAAAACAGTGCAGCAAGGATTCTTGTAAATTTGAACATATTACACCCATTCTCCATAACCTCCATTGGCTTCCTGTCACCTACAGAATTCAGTACAAAACTGCTCTCATTACCCATCAATGCTTGCACGGCACTTCACCTGACTATCTAAAGGACATTCTTGCACCATATTCATCCACCCGGTCTCTACGATCACAGAACAGTAATTTCCTTCATATTCCTCGGACCAAATTGAGGACCATGGGAGACCGAGCATTCTGTGTGGCTGCCCCCCGCCTGTGGAACTCCCTCCCTGACGACCTGAGAGCTCCACAGTCACTGGTTGACTTTAAAAGCGGCATTAAGACTTTTCTTTTTAAGCAAGCCTATTCTGCCTCCACATGATTTTATCTTTGATCTTAGCTGATATCTTTATTGATTTTACTTGATTTTATCACTTGTTTTATTTTATTTATTTTTTAAGCAAGCCTAAATCTACATGATTTTATCTTTGATCTTATTTGATTTTATCACTTGTTTTATTTTTTACCTTTACCTTGTTACACATTGTAGCACTTTGAGATTTTTACTAATGAAAAGTGCATTATAAATTAAATTCATTATTATTATTATTATTAACTTGTGTTGAAGTCTATAAACCCCTCCATCAATCTGTCCATCCATCCATCCTCCTTTCCTTGTTCAAAAGTCAGGTCTCAGGGGCATCATCTTGATCAGGGAGGTCCAGACATCTCTTTCCAGTTCTTCTGGGAGGACTCCAAGGTGTTCCCAGGACAACTGAGAGACATAGTCTCTCCAGTGTGTCCTGGGTCTTCCCCAGGGTCTCCTCCCAGTTGGACATGCCCGAACCACCTCAACTGGCTCCTCTGGAAACTCATTTCAACCTCCTGGATCCACAATCTCATTCTTTCAGTCTCTACCAGAGTTCATGACCAGAGGTGAGGGGAGGAACGTAGACCAACCGGTGAACAGAGAGCTTTGCCTTACAGCTCCGCTCACTCTTCACCACAGCGGACCGGCACAGAGTCCACAATACTGCAGACACTGCACCAATCTGTCTGTTAATCTCCAGCTCCATTCTTCCCTCACTCCTGAACAACACCCAGCGATACTTGAACTCCTCCAGTTGAGGCCATACAAAAACGTTTCATTTTAAAGGTTTTCTAGCTGAAATATAGAGGATAAAAAAGTGTTTACTTCAATCTAACTACAATAAATAAACACGTTCCAGTTTTATTTGATAAATGTAAAATCGTACTGAAGTGCCAACATGGCTCATCGTTCAAAAATTTGTTTTTCTGAGGATTACAGAAGCTGAGAAAGACCATCTAAAAAGATTTTCTAATTTTATTATGATAAAGCTCATTGAGTACTGATAATTACTGCCCAGCTTTCATAGCAGTCTGAGTACAAGTGTGTTAATTTGTCCATTAGTAAAAGATCTCATTAATCTCTGGTTGTGTTTAAAAAAAAAAAACATCAGTGGATGTACATCTACAACTGTTTAGGTTTTAGAGCCTGATTCAAGGTGTTGCCACAGCTAATCAATACAGGTGGTCCCCGACTTATGACGGCCTTGACTTATGACGTTCCGACTTTACGAACGAGCTCCGTTGAAAAGCATTGCATCGAGTTACGGCATAGATGTGGCTTTACGGCAGAGAAAGATGTGTTTTTAGATGAATGTGTGGTATAATGTGTTAGCTAACTGTTTGTAAATAAAGTTCTGTGCATGTTTATGGACCAGTGTGTACGCTTGTTCAGTCTCATATTGATAAATGGGTGTGCGGCGCAGTGTTAGCATACATTTTCCGACTTACAACAAAAATCCGGTTTTACGAACGCCACGTGTAATAAGTTCCGACTTACGTTAATTTCGTGTTACGAACGATGCGTAGGAACGGAACTCATTTGTAAGTCGGGGACCACCTGTAATAATAAAAACAAACATGGCCACAACTCAATGTATTTTACAGACGTTGAGCTAAGATTTGTCACGGAAGAGAGTCACCCCCTTTGAGCCCCAATAGATCGAACAAAGATCGTCAAACTTCAGTATGCAAGAAATGTTACTTTGATTTATTAAAGTTATCACAAGATGACAAAACTTTTCTTATTGTAATGGTTGATGTATATTATTAATATTTTAACCTAGAAAGATTTTCTTCCAAGTGCTATAAATTAAATTTCAATGAACTTTTAAAGGTTTTGTTGGAAACTGATTGAAGCTGAAATGAGGACATCGACAAACATTTAGCAACTAAAAGTTAAACACGTATGATGTGATGTATTGTAGTAAAGACTGAAGTCACTCATTGAACCAAAACCATCTCATGATCAGAAAAACGAAAGTTTAGAAGTTAAATAACAGAAAATCGACTCACGATGTTCAGAAAATCACATCAGAATTAATAAATGGGAACAAAGCTTTTTCTGCTTCGTGTCAGAACAAGATTCAGTTTATGTTTCTGAACGTGAAGCTGCAGCGAAATATTAAATTAAATAAATCTAACTCACTGTTTTGCCCCGGACTGATCCGACAGGTGCATGCTGAACACCGTGGACGGCCCGTCTGAGTCTGTGGAGGACTATCTGTGCGACCCAGAAGAGATGCCTCTGGGGGCCCGGGAGAGCCGGCTGCCCTGCCCCGAGGACTGCGTCCTGAACGACTGGGGCCCCTGGAGCCGCTGCAGCATGGTGAGAGACGAACCCAGACCAGGAAGCACCTGGCACAGATTAGATAGGACAAACTCTGCGGCGCCCACAGAGATTTATCTCCATATCTTTTTCTCGTCACAAACATCGTCCCCGGGGCTCAGACAAATCAGAGCTTCGGCCGCACCGTGTTATTGTGAGCAGTGTGTGAATCTTTGTCAACAGGTTATTTCTCGCCCGCCGAGGAGGAATAAAGGAGATCCGTGAAGTGGGAAGCAGGAGAAAGTGGCTTATATATCACCTATATTACACCGTGCTCAGAGTGCATTCAGCAGGGAGGGAAGATGATTTATGATAAAGAGTAACAACTCACGAGCAGGTTTCCAGCTCACGTTTAACGATGCACACACCTGCACGCAGGCAAGAAATAATCTGCCCGGTTTGGGAACATCACTTGGCAGACCGCCACAAAAATGAAAAATAATTTTCTCTATTAACTGAAAGTTAAAAGACCTTTTTCTCAGAAACATTAAATTTGTTGCAGACGGTAAAGTCCAAATAAGAGACTTGTAGTAAACCAAGCCAAACTTTTTTTTTATATATATATTTTCAGGAACAACAAGGCTACTTCTATCTCAGCATCAAAATATAAATCTACACTTTGATAACTAATAGACTGATTAAAATCAATATTTTCTTTATTTTTAAGCAGCATTCAACTTAACTGAACTGCAGTTGTAACTTGGAAAAGCATAAGATTTTGCTGTGCTCAGTAACCAGGCTGAATGTTACCATACAGACCAATAACAATGGATTTATCGTGGTGCCTCCATTTAAAAGCTGTAGCTTCTACAGTGGTATGATATGGGCAACAAATTTATTAAGAAACAAACCAACAGAGAAGTATATTACAGTACTACAGCTATCAGTCATTTTTATGCAAAGGCAGCCACATTAAATTTTAATGTTATGGTTCGTCAGAAATCTCCAACTCTCAGCATCAAAATTTCAACGTCGGAGGCATTTCAGTTAAATTTTCCTGACTTGGTATTTGAAAATTCTAATTTCTGAATACAAACTAAATGCCTCATAAGTTTAAATTGCACTCAGAACTACAGTAGATGGCATAAAAATATTAATGCATCTTTTTATATTATTTTAGCTTCCAACCATGATGCATGAAAATAATGTTGCGCTGTTGATCTTTAAGGAGATGCAAAATAGAGCAAAAGTGGAGGTAGCAAAGGCAAAGCAGATGGTGTACGAGTTGTATGGGAGGTTGGACACTAAAGAGGGTGAGAAGGACTTGTGAGGGATGAGGCTGAAAAGGATGTGCAGCAGGTTAGGTTTGTTATAGGAATGGTCATGTTCTAACAAGTGGGAAGAGTGTGGCAGGAAGATGGAAGGAGTATTTTAAGGAGCTAATGAATGAAGAGAATGAAAGAGAAAGAAGAGTGGAGGTCATAGAAACTGTGGACCAGGAAGTGGGAAAGATTAGTGAGGGTGAAGTCCGGAAAGCTCTGAAAATAATGAAGAAGGGGAATGCAGTAGGACATGTATGAGGACAGCAGGATATGTTTGAAGATAGCAGGACATGTATGAAGACAGCAGGACAGTGGTGAGATGTGCTGTAGGAGTGACAGATAGCTTCAATGTGGAGGTGGGAGTGCATCAAGGATCGGCTCTGAGCCCCTTCTTGTTTGCTCTGGTGATGGACCGACTAACAGATGAGGTCAGGCAGGAATCCCCATGGACTATGATGTTTGCAGATGACATTGTGATCTGTGGTGAGAACAGGGAACAGGTGGAAGAGAACTTGGAGAGGTGGAGGTATTCACTTGAAAGAAGAGGAATGAAAGTCAGTCGTAGTAAGACAGAGTACATGTGTGTGAATGAGAGGGAGGCCAGTGGAACAGTGAGGCTACAAGGAGCAGAGGTCACAAAGGTGCAGGACTTCAAGTACTTGGGGTCCACTGTCCAGGAAAATGGGGAATGTGGTAAAGAGGTGAAGAAGAGAGTCCAGGCAGGATGGAGTGGATGGAGAAAAGTTTCAGGAGTGATTTGTGACAAAAAGGTGTCAGCAAAGGTCAAAGGAAAAGTTTACAAGACAGTGGTGAGACCAGCTATGTTGTATGGTCTGGAGACAGAGACATGGACAAAAAGACAGGAGACAGAACTGGAAGTAGCAGAAATGAAGATGCTGAGGTTCTCCTTAGGAGTGACAAGGATGGATAAGATCAGGAATGAGATCATCAGAGGTACAGCACATGTTGAACAACTGGGAGATAAAGTTAGGGAGGACACACTGAGATGGTTTGGACATGTCCAG
The DNA here is from genome assembly GCA_038048925.1 of Garcialebias charrua. Taxonomy (NCBI): domain Eukaryota; kingdom Metazoa; phylum Chordata; class Actinopteri; order Cyprinodontiformes; family Rivulidae; genus Garcialebias; species Garcialebias charrua. Next base: position 7,769 of record JBBPBX010005703.1, on the reverse strand, counting down.
AGGAGGGACAGTGGGTATATTGGTAGAAGGATGTTAGAAATGCAGCTGCCAGGAAAAAGACACAGAGGAGATATATGGATGCAGTTCGAGAGGACATGAAGGTAGTTGGAGTGAGGACAGAGTGAGATGGAGGATGACTCGCTGTGGCGACCCCTGAAGAGGGAAAAGCCGGAAGAAGAAGAAGATGTGGGTAAAAATTAGCCTTGTTTGGTGAGATGTACAGTGACTAGATGGGATCACCATCAGGGAGCAGCTCTGAGCCACTTCTTGTTTGTGATGGACAGGTTGTCAGAGGAAGTCAGCCTAAGGACAATGATATTTATGTCGTGAAAGTAGGGAGCAGGTGGAAGAGAGCCTGGAGAGGTGGATGCTCTGGAAAGAAGAGGAATGAAGGTCAGAATCCAGGGCTGTGACTGAGAAACGGGAGGAGCAGTGAAGCTGTGAGGAGTGGAGGTATGAAAATGGATGAATTAAAGAACCTGGAGTCATCCATCCAAATCAACAGGCAGAACACAAGAGATGTGTTTATATATACCCAGTATACAGTATATACATCATGCTGTATATATATACTTTGTATAATGTAGATTTTAGCTTATATTACTACCTTGAAATACTTATTCATTTAAATGTATCCTGCTTGCCCTGTTAACATTCTACCATGTTCTCGTTTACTATCTCTCTTTAGGACGTTGTAAATATTATAATTAATTTTTCACTTTTTGGTACTTTATTTTTGTACCCTTATTGCATGCTTTAGTATTTCATGTTTGTTTGTTCTTTGTTTTGTTTAGCGAGTCAAATCAGTTCTTCTCATCCTGAGCATTTCATTGTATTGTTGACCTTGTGTTGACCTTGTGTTGACCTTGTGCTGACCTTGTGTTGACCTTGTGTTGACCTTGTGCTGACCTTGTGCTGACCTTGTGTTGACCTTGTGTTGACCTTGTGTTGACCTGCATATGACAAATAAACACAACTTGAAGGTGAAGAAGAGAGATTAGGCAGGGTGGACGGGAGGAGAAGGGAGGTTCACAAGTTGGTAGTGAGACATGCTTTGACGTTTGGTTTGGAGACGGTGTTGCTAATAAAAAGACGAGGAGGAGCTGGAGGTGGCAGAGATAAAGATGTGATGTGACCAAAATGGACAGGGTAAAGAATAAGTACATCAGGAAGACAGCTGAAGTTTGGAGACCAAATTAAAGAGACGAGGCTGAGATGGTTTGGGCACGGGTTTCATTCAGTCTTTGCTCCCCCTTTAGGTTCTCGAGCACCTTTTCTTTTCTTACCAGCAGCACCCGGGTCATTGTTAATCACACCCCATTCTCTACGTTTGTGCTTGACGCACCGACTTCCCACAATTCCACTCTCGACATGAAGTCTACAGCGGCGCCAGTGGGACTGTGTGCATGTTTTATTCATGGTGCTGTCGATGGAGCCGTTCAGAAGGCTGTCAGTTTCCTCTCCCAGCTTCAAACCGAGAGAATCTGAAACTTCAACCAATCTGGCTAGAATTTCTTCTTCAGCTCTTCAGTGATTTCTTTCTGGGAGAAAATATAAATTCAATTGCACATTTAGTTTGGTTTTTTTACATTTTGCGTGCTAAAGCATACAGTAAGTAAGTAAGTAAATTTTATTTATATAGCACTTATCATAGATAAAAATCACAAAATGCTGTACAAAATACAAATAAAAGATTAAAATAGACAAAAGAAATACGGTAATAACAGCTGATTAATCAAAACAATAAAAACAGCTGATTAAAAACAAGAACAGTTGGTAAAAACACTAAATAAAAACATGTGACTAAAAGCTTGTCTGAATAAAAGTGTCTTAATCTGGGTTTTAAAGGAATCAACAGAGGCGGTCACACAAAGAGACAGGGGCAGGGCATTCCACAGCCGGGGGGCTACGGCCTGAAAGGAAAGGTCACCCCGAGTTTTAAACCGAGGCTTAGGCCCTGTACACACGTAGCCTGGTGTTTGAAAAACGAATATCTGTGCATAAAAAATATCTCTGTACATACATGTTCAGATATTTAAAATGTTTGTCTACACAAAACCGTTTATTTTCACCACAGTGTTGTAATGAATATGCTGAACCCATAGGTGGCAGTGTAGTGCCGTCACAACCCTTCAACCCAGCCGCCCGCAACTTCCTGTTTTTTTTTTTTTTTCTTTCGTTTGTGTGGACACACCGCGTCCGCGAGGTTGAACTACTTTTAAATACCGTGTTGGAGTACAAAGTTAATAAAACGCAGGAAAATGTCGACTGGGAATCATGTCAGAGCAGGTATGTTGACATTTTAGCGCTTTTCTTTAGAGCATTATGTGACGTCAGCGCCGCTCCAGCTGCCGCAGAAATACGCAAATCTCCGGTTCTGAAAGTCCACACGCAAACCCGAAAGCGGAGAATTCTCAAATCTCCACTTTGGTCGGAGTTTTTTAATTATTAGTTTATAGTTACATAAACCGGAGTTCACGTGTGGATGAAAGGCCAAACCACATGATAAACTGTTCGGTTTTACTGATATCCGGCTACGTGTGTACAGGGCCTTAGGGACCTTTAGAAGGTTCAGTGCTGAAGACCGAAGGGTGCGGTGCTGTACTGAGGGGCATGTCCATTTAAAGCTCTAAAAGTTAAGACCAAAATTTTAAAATTAATTCTAAATTCAACAGGGAGCCATGTAGAGCAGATAAAACTGGTGTGATGTGAGACCTTCTATTTGTTCCTGTTAAAAGCCTCGCAGCAGCGTTCTGGACCAACTGGATACGAGCGACAGCAGACTTATTAAAACAAGTAAAAAGGGAATTACAGTAATCTAAACGAGAAGAAATAAAAACATGAATAATCATCTCCAGGTCAGATTTGGATAACATTGCCCTCAGTTTAGAAATGTTCTTCAGATGATAAAAGCAGTTTTTGACCAGAAGCTTTGAATGATTGTCCAAAGACATTGACTGGTCGAACAGGACACCAAGGTTTCTGAGGCTCGGCTGAGAAGAGGAGCCCAGAGAACCGAGATGTTGTTTGATGCGAGGAACTTTCTGTTCAGGGGCAATGATCAGGGTTTCAGTCTTGGCAGAATTTAACTGAAGGCAGTTGTTGGCTAACCACACCTTAATATGGGACACACAGTTTACTAATTCAGATAACTTCTGTATTTCTGAGTCATAGAAGGAGCAGTACAGTTGGATATCATCAGCATAGAGATGGTAAGATACATTACTGAAACTATTAATAATCTTTCCAAGGGGGGTGATGTATAGAAGGAACAGAATAGGACCCAAGACTGAACCCTGAGGTACACCATACAGTAACGGAGTGGTCTTAGACTGTATGTTGTTCACAAACATTGAAAATGTTCTGTTGTTCAGATAAGAGGAAAACCACTTGAGAACAGTTCCAGAAAATCCTAACTCGTGTTGCAGTCGATGTATCAGAATTTGGTGGTCGACTGTGTCAAAAGCTGAAGATAAATCCAGTGCCTAAACAGAAAAAAATATGCATTATATTTATATTGGAAATCTTAAATGAACTGTGCTTTAATGACTTTAGAATTTTTAATTATTTCGTGCAACATCTTTCCAGTTTTTTTTACCACGTCATGTCTTTTCCAGCCCTGCGCCAGGAACAACAGTCGAGCGCGAGCAGCATACACCCTCCGGTACCCGACCGTGGGAAGGCTGTGCCCAGAGACGACCGACAGAGAGCCTTGCCGTCTGAACCTCAACTGTTTCAACTACTTCTACAACATCACAGGTAGAGAAAGTGCAGCATGAAAGTGCTGTGGAGTGTGGAACATGAAACTCAGACGGCCCTGTGCCTCCTGAGAGCGGCAGGGCTGCTGCAGCTTCATGTCAGACGCCTCAGAGATCGTGTTTTTGAGCCAGAACCGTGACCAAATCAAACCGAGTTTGGTCAAATAAAAGCTTTATAGACTTGCTGCAATGCCTCAAGTGCACACTATGGGGATGTTTAAACAGAAAAAAGAGTTGTCTGTTCATTTTAACTGGTTTTGTCATGCTTTCTTGTTAAAGTAAAACGTTTTCTGATAATTCATGTAACTATAAACTGTGTTCAAAGCAGCTGTTTGCACGACATCTTGTCTGATTGTTGCTCACTTTGACTAAAAGTGAAAAGAATGAACTCTTTTCTTAACATTTACTTATTTATTTAATAAATTTATTAATTTTATTTTTTACAAAAAAATCACACATACGACACCCCCCAAAAAATATATATATATAAAATGAAAGGGAGCAGAAGGAAGAAAAATATCTTATTATATCTGCCCCTGTTTAAGACAATCAATTCAAACAATTAACAAAAATGAATAACTCATCCTGATTTCTTATTTAAATACAGTTCACATTAAACTATTTCATATGTATTTTTTTAACAATTTGTTTTTGATAATTTTCTTAAAAACAAACATTGACTTTGCTTTCTTTACATCATATTCCAAACCATTCCACAATCCAACTCCTTGGATTGAAATAGACCGTCCCTTCAAACTGGTTCTGTACTGTGGTTTCACAAACATCGCTTTTCCCTTCAGATTATAACAACTTTGTCTTTTAACAAAATACATTTGAATATTTATATAAGTAATATGTTATTCTGAGCTCTATACATAACTAATAAAATATTATAATCTACCAAATCATAGAATTTCAATAATTTCAGTTGATAAAATAATGTACTTGATGGATAACAATAATGTTTTCTTGCGATAATTCTTACAGCTCTTTTCTGTAAAATAAAAATAGGCTTTGTAATTGTTTTACACGCTTTTCCCCAAACATCAATACAATAAATTAAATGTGGAACAATGATTGTGTTATACAACAAATACAGAGCTTTATCATTTTATAAGTCCTTGACTTTGTACAGTACTGCAATGGATTTAGATATTTTCATTTTTACAGAATTTATGTGTTGTTTCCAAGTAAATTTGTCATCAATGATGACACCCTAAAACCTCACCTCACTCACTTTACAGATCTCAACACCCCATCCATGCAGCTCATTAAAACCTGCCATCTTTAACGCACACATCTTGTTGTTGCCTGTGATTACAAGTTTTGGCAAAGTGTTAATTGAGAAACCAGAACATTTTTATTTGCCTGTTAGCAAATGAACAATTAGGACAGATTTTAATGAAACTCTTGTTACACCTGGATAATCTTTGGAGTAAACTAGTTCAAGATAGCTGCCACAGCTCAGTGACCTTAGAAAACACAAAAGCTGATATAACCTGGTCAGTTTTGCAGATATTGAGCTAAAATTAGGTGTGGCAGTAGCTGAGTCATCCCAACTAACACTGAGTGTGAAGATGCGACGTGAATTATTGTTTGAATCTTTGACACGCAGTACGTTGGGCGATATGCATTCCCAGCTACTTTCATTTACACGTTAATTTAAACGTCAGTCGTTCACAAAACCTTTTAAGCTGACAGTCTTCTCAAGCTGCAGATCACCACATTGCCTCCACAAAGGCAGATTTTTAAATTTTCTGTCCTAAAACTGTCAAACTTTGAAAACAATTAAACAAAAGTAGAAATGTGATTGACCTGAATTTCATCAGAAATTGTTTTTATTGCATGATCATTAAAGCAGCAGCATCCCTCACGTACAGTGAAAGACAACACTGCAACAGTATTCATCCCTCGTGCTAATCTTTCTATTATGTTGCCTTACAACCAAAAATAAAATAATAAAACTGAAAAGTGGTGCATGCAAATGTATTCAGCTCCTTTGCTTTATAGCACCGACCATTACTTTCAGAAGCCAAATAAACTGTAACTCAGATCCAATATCCAAGGTCAGATGTTCTCAGTACACACCTGTTGTAGTAGCTCCCAGAATCAACACCAGTTCAACACTTCCAAGCACAGAGGTCTATCATTAGACATCATGTGGTGGAGAAGTATAGTTCAAGTTTGGGTTTAAAAAAATCTTTAACCCTGAACACCTCGTGGTGCTCCATAGAATCCATTAGGAAGGACGATGCCATCTCGGTAAATCTGCTGAGAGGGGCGCCTACTAAAACTTACGGAGCTGACGAGGAGGGCGTTCATCAGAGAAAGATCCAGAAGGTCGAAGAGAACCCTGATGGAGCTGGGCAGCTCTTCTGCTGAGATGGAAGGACCAAATTGTGAAATAAGCTGCTATAGTCAGATGAGACCAAACTTCAAGGACACCAGGCCTGAGGCAAACCAAGCATCTCTTACCCTAAGAACACCACAGTGGTGGGAGTATCATGTAGTGGCAGGGGAACCGACTTGGGATCCAAAGGACCCAGGTTCGAACCCCATTCACGGCATAACTTGTGGTGTGTTTGAGCAGCACACCTCATCCCAAATGCTCCCCGGCACGCTTTCTATGGCTGCCCACTGCCCCACCTGGTGGTGATTGGGTTAAATGCAGAGTCAAATTTCGTCTTGTATGGAAACATACACAGATGACAAAAATGTGACATTATTATTATTATTATTATTATTATTATGCTGTGGGGGTGTTTTCCTTCAGCAGGCTTTAGGGGAACTGGTCAGAGGTAAAGGAGATATAAATGGAGCAAAAACAGAGGAATTCTTAAGAAGAGCTTGTTGGAGTCTTCCAGAGATTGGAGACTTGGACCGAGGTCCACCTTCCACAGGACAATTTTCATTCAACCATTATTTAGTCAGGTTAGTCCCATTGAGCCTCGAGGACTCATTTACAAGAGAGACCTGGCTACAAACTAAAGAATGATGACAACAGTGACAATAGACAATCAGAAGAGAGGCATACAGATTTTTTTAACAAGTTAAAAAAGATGTCAAAGCAGCAAAACAGACAGATTATAAGGCGAATGTAGAAAACTAAAAACAGGAACATGTCTGCATTGGTTTTTGCAGGATTCCAACAGCTTCTTAAAATCATTTAGAGAGGTCCAGGTCGAGAGCTTCAGATCTTTTTGTAAGATATTCCATGAAACAGGAGCGGAGTAGGAGAATGTCCTTTTGTCTAGTTCAGTCCTCACTGAGGGAACACTGCAGGTAATCATGTCCTGAGAGCGCACGCTGTAGCTGCACTCACACAGAGACATGTAGGAGGAGATGTATGAGGGCAGCAGACCAAGAAGTGATTTAAAGATGAAAATGTACCAGTGGAAGAGTCTGTGTGAGGTTAATGATGTCCTAAACAACGAGTCCTAAAGACACCGCTGAAACAGAACTCGGACATGAAGTGACTAAAGTTCCAGGTTAGAGCCTCGTGGAGACGGACCAGAAGAGACTCGATGCTGGAGCTGCTGCAGAAAAGATTTGCTCAGAGACAAACAAAATGATTTACCCAAAACCAAAACATTCCCAAAGTAATCGGAGCTGGCAGCCTTCTGGGTCTCTCTGAATATCTTCAGATCACCCACAGAGGTTGCTTCTTTGAATTTCTGTCTTCAAACTTTTCCAGTGGACCCAAGGAGAGATTTCACCTGTGTTTCATCAGGTTATTAGGATGATTTTACTACTCAATCGCACTAATTTAGACAATCACTGTCTTCCAGTTCAGCTGAACTGGGATACGTGGCATGATCCCTATCCTGGTGTGAGTGCAGAGAAAACCACGTATCCCAGGGTGCACGTGCATAATAAATGAGGTGAAGTTATTATTGGGTAAAGCATCTTTTTCCACCGTCATTGCAGAAAGCATCTGCGGTGCTTTATCCTTCGAGGCTCCGCTCCTTCTCCCTTCCTTTTTGTGTGTCTTACTGTCGATCTTTCTTCTTG
>JBBPBX010005702.1:43928-71065 GCA_038048925.1 Garcialebias charrua | reverse complement strand
CTTGCTTCTTCCATCTTCGAAACATCTCCAGACTTCGCCCATCCCTAACTTTTTCCGATGCTGAGAAGCTCGTCCATGCTTTTGTCTCCTCCAGGCTCGACTACTGCAACTCCCTGTTTATTGGAATCCCTGGCAAATACCTTCAGAAGCTTCAATATATTCAAAACAGTGCAGCAAGGATTTTGTTGAGAGTTCGTAAATTTGAACATATTACGCCCATTCTCCATAACCTTCATTGGCTTCCTGTCACCTACAGAATTCAGTACAAAACTGCTCTCATTACACATCAATGCTTACACGGAACTTCACCAGATTATCTAAAGGACATTCTTATTCCATACTCATCCACCCGGTCTCTGCGGTCACAGAACAGTAATCTCCTTCACATTCCGAGAACCAAATTAAGGACCATGGGAGACCGGGCTTTCAGTGTGGCTGCCCCCCGCCTGTGGAACTCTCTTCCTGACTGCCTGAGAGCCCCACAGTCACTGGTTGACTTTAAGAGCGGCTTGAAGACCTTTCTTTTTAACCGAGCATACTCTGCCTCCTCATGATTCTATCTTTGATCTTAGTTTGATTGATTTTACTTGTTTTATCACTTGTTTTATTGACATTTAATTCTGTTGCACTTTGTAGCACTTTGAGATTTTCATTAATGAAAATTGCGTTATAAATTAAATTCATTATTATTATTATTATGTTTGTGTGTCAAGGGGACGGGAGGGGGTGAATGGCCCTCTCTCGTTTGCCCATTGGCGGACTTCCCTGTCCCTCCGTGGTCGCCTGAGTGTCCGTCTGGTGTTGACAGACCTCTGGCTGCCAGCGGGGGCTCATTGTCTGCCCTGACAGTTCTTGTCTCATGAGGGTTGAGGTGGCCAGGTATGAATGCTGGTCTCCCACTTTATCTGACACGTTTGCATAAAAAAGGTGCAGTATTTTTTTTTGAGTCGACACATAGGACATCATGTGCTTTTGAGACTTTATTGCTGTGCTTAAAAGAACATGTCTTTATTACACCAACATTTGAGTGATTTTTTGTGCACACATAATTCATACCAGATAAACGTGGTTTTTTACACATAAATTCTGGCTTAAACAGTTTGGTTCCCCCTGTTTCCACATGGGTGGGAGTACCTAAAAAGAGGCGAAGCGGCCCTGTATCAGGACGACTTCGGTTTTCATTCCTTGTTCGTTGAGGAAGACCTCGGTGGGCCTGTGTTCTATGATATTTCAGATCAACCCAAATTGTTAATGTTTTATCATCTTTCCAGATTCGTGAAAGGTAGGCACACTCACTTGTTTGGAAGACAACAAACACATAGACTTAATTAAAAATAATGAATATTTATTAAAGAAGTCTTCTGACAGAAAAAGGAAACAACAAAGACAAAACATACAGTTGTACATCTCTTCAGATATACAATAAACATACAAACTGTTTTCCTGCTAGAAATAATTGTGTCATTTAAATCTGCTACAGTACTAATAGCACACAAACTCAAAGCATTGACGTTTAAAATCTCACCATGTGACACGAGTTGGGAGGCCACTTTCAACTCAGATGAGAATCATGTCAACGCCGCCGAGCATCTGATCAGGACCACGGCAGACCTCAAATGTTTATCTGATCACTCTTTCATTTTATACCTTGTGGAGTACGTGTAATGACTTCACTCAAACTTGTTTTCAGAGCGGTGCCAAGCACCGCCAAAAGCTTTTTGTTTCATCTAAAAGCTACAAGGTCAGTTTGCCCTTAACTACTGAGCTGTGCTCCATCTCCAAGTTTACTCCCTTTTCAGCAGAACTGCAAGACTTGAAGTGAGATGGGCGATATGCAACCATTCATCAAAGACCAGTTTTTCAAAGAAGGATGGGCCCTTTATCATTCAAAGAAACTCTGGGCCTTTGAAGCAAAGCCACACAAAACCCTCCACTTCAAGGCTTTAATGTTGTCTCTCACAAGTGTTGATTCTTAACATAAAAATTGATAAACATTTAGTCAGAAAAACATTAATACTTAAACTCTTCATTCCACTTTATGATTTTCTGACTAATTTTGAAAAAATTTCCCGTCACCTCATGGGACATTCACCAGTCACACTATAAGTTCAATAATCATTACAATGTTACAAACTAATCTAATTATATGATCCTTCCTACAAACAAAGTACCAAAAAAAGTAAAGGAGGGATACTGCATATTCTTACTTTATTAGTTTTAACCGCTGTAAAACTTTTTCCCTTAACACTTTCAAGTGGACAGTCAGACATAGAAACTCAATCACAAGTTTCGGCACATATGGACCCATTTTGTTGCGCTCCAGGAGGGGTCCAGAGTAACTGTAAAGCAGAATTGCCAATTAATCAATCAATAAGTCTTGTTGTCCCCACTCCCACAAGCGTACAACACATTCATCCTTTAAAAAGGCACCTAGTTACCCTTTAAGGATGATTTTACTGTCCGTCACACAACACTCTGTTTCTGGTTAAAATATTGACCTGTTTGCAGCTCCTTTATAAACTGCCTATATATTTGCATGTCAAACCATGATATATTTGTAACTCATAAAGAAGTCTCATCATCATTTAATCTCAAAAACAAAATCATATTTCATCATATCATATTTTATCACTTCATGTAAAATAAAACAAAAATAAAAACTCAAAGAACAATACGGAATGTTCCCAAACTAGTCACTTCATGATGGATCTTGCGGCTCCACCCTCTGGAACAGCTTGAATACCTTAAAGGTCGAAGCACAAGGTCGTTGCACTGGAACGTTACACCCGTTGGATACCTCTGCTCTACCCACACTTTTTACCAGCAGGACCGACCCACAGGACACTTGAAGCCGTCCTGTCTTCTCAACAAGGTTCATCTCGTGGCAAAGACCCCAACTGTTCTCTTTTCAGGACACGTCTTTGTGTCGAAGAAGCGTGGAGTCACCAGTAGCACTGTAGCACAAACGCAGCAGCACCACAACAGCGATGAAGCGATGACCCAGCAGACACCATGTCACAGGTGCCCCGGCCAGTCCCGTCATCCTCCGTGCATTGCCCCACCAGATAGACGACGAGAACCACACATCAGTTTAACACAAAACATGCTATTGATAGAATGACAAGGATTAGTGATCTCTTAAACAAAAGGTTCATTCTTTAAACTTGGAGGAGAGAAAAAAATTAAAATCCCTCTTCTTCTTTTTTTAATCAAAAATAAGCATGAAAACCAACTTTTTTTATTCTTTCCTCCTCTGCTCTCACTCTCTCTCACACACATCTTCTCAGAGCTGCAGTTTCCTCCCTGTTCTGTAGATAAGGCAGACACTGCATGAAAGGGGAAAACAAAACAAAAACTCGACCCTTCCTGGCCCATGAACCACATGCCGAAAACTCTTGATCTGCTGTTTTTCCTCCACTACTCCATTCTCTGCATCTCTATTTTCACACACGAACCTGCATGCCTACATCACGCTCTCTCTCGCGGTGCGTTCACTGGCACTCCGTAATATACATTCACAAACACTGCTGTATACATTACATCGCTGCATAAAAAACAAGAAAAAAAACATCAAACAAGGACCGTCTCCTGACCTCCGTTCCTTCACCTGATCTTTTTTCTCTCTCCCCCTCCTTTAAACAACCTCATTTCACTCCGTTTATTTCCCCTGCTGCTGTCTTCAGTCAGAGGCACACATACACACACACATTTTTCAGAACAAAGCTTATTTCAGTCTCTTGTAAACGACCTTACTCACAACAGATGAGACACACACTTATCATTCTTGTCTCCCCAAATATTTCTGTCTCTGCTGACAGCTTTAACCTCATTGACAAAAAACTCGCAAATACTTTTTTTTCCATTTCTCCTAGGTGCACACATGCACCTCTGATACTTCAAACTTCTGGACAGCTTTCTGACCTGCAGGAATTGCTTCTCGTTCCTTATCAAGCTGTACCTTCAACAATCTCTTCTCACGCGGTTGCACAGACACACACACAAGCTTCGCTACAACTCTAATAAAAGCGCTTGCTCCTCTCTCTTTTTTTTTACTTCAACTAAGCTGTCAAAAAATAAATCACCAGTCTTTTTAACTTCAACTGATAAACCTGTCGAATAAATCACCTGGCTTAATGAATTGTTTCAAAACTACCTCAGACAAATACACTCTGCCAAAAATACTTAGGTTACTTTTCAGATAGACAACAAGGGTTATTTTTCTGTCTTTTAACCTTGGTTAAATACTTATGTTCCAGATCGACAAAACTCTAACAAGTTTTTTTTTTGTTTTTTTACCCTGGCAAAAATACTTCCGTTACCATTCTAGCTGCGTGTACAGCAAGCTATACATAAACAATTCCTGTTTATCTTCTGATTCTCCTCAGCACTCAAAGAATCGATCAGTAGCTTTTAAGGCGTCCCCCAAAACCGCTTGTAAGACACGACAGGACATAAATTGCTGACAGGGAATCACACCTCCATCAGCTCTCAACAGTGGGAATCCCACCCGCTTGCTTCCAAAACCACGGGGATCACACCCGTTAACACCAAATGCTGATAGGGAATCACACCGCCATCAGCTCTCAACAACGGGAATCTCTCATCCGCTTCCAAAACAACAAGGGAATCACACCCGTTACCTAAAAAACATAGCACCAGACATCACACTTTTCCTTTTTTTCCCAAACAGCCAGTGTGTATCCCTTCATCAATACTGCGAAAGTGACGCCAAAATGTTCTATGATATTTCAGATCAACCCAAATGTTTAATGTTTTATCATCTTTCCAGATTCGTGAAAGGTAGGCACACTCACTTGTTTGGAAGAAAACAAACACATAGACTTAAAGACCGTGTAAAGTGAATTTCAACATTTTCTTCAATAAACATTATAAATGTCATAATTGTAATCTTGTAAATGAGTAAAAAGTCTCAAAATTGTAGCTCAATTAATTTTGGAGTTATAGATCAAACTGTGTATAAACATATTTCTCTTTCAGGATTTTTTAGGCGTGGTTTAAATGTGACCGCGTTTCGTCACGCGGTCACAAGCCCCACCCCCTGCAGCTCCAGCCGTATAAATGCGTTCTTCGGTGGAGCCGTTCACTCGCTACTGACCGTCTCCCTCCAGTACTCAACCCAGGCGTGCTGCTGGAGCGACCACATGCCACCTGCACCTCCGCGCACCCCCCCCGCGCGCGCGCGTGTGTGTGAGAGAGGCGATCCGCGTGAAGAACACAGACCCCACATGCGATGTGACCGGGTCGGACCGCGAGTCCGCTCATCTTCTAAAATAGCGCTGATTATAACAGCGGAGATATGTGTCCTCAACTTTAAAAACATAACCAGAGTTGTTAGTGCTCTTGGAAAAAGAAGCTGCTGGAAGCCAGAACTCAGATAAAAACGGAGCAGGTGGATCTCTGCTTCCCCCGTATGCCTCCCCACACAGCTCAGCTCTGAAGGGGGCATGGACACGGCGCAGTACTGCGCTGAAACCACGCCCACGCGCTGACACGCCCCCACCGTTTCAGAGCAAGGCAAAATCATGTTTTTTCATGATTTTTGACACTTAATTTTATAAGGAAAACAATGTTTTTAATCAGTCAGATTTATATGGGTGATTAATAACACATATTTATGCCATGTGACAAACTAAAAACACACATTTAATTTCACTTTACACGGTCTTTAAAGCTGTTAGATGGTCAAATCTACAGTTTCTCTAAACTGAAGCTATCAAAGAAACTTTCTGAAACACAATTATCGTTTATAAAATTACAGCAAAAGTCCACTCTGATATCTGAAGATGTATATATATATACTGTATACGGTAGTAAGTTTTGTGATCGTCTATTGTTGTCCACTGTTGTCATCACTATTTGTTTTTAAAAAATCAGGTCTCTTGTAAATGAGTCCTCATGGCTCAATGGGACTACCCTGTTTAAATTAAGGTTGAATGAATGAAAAGTTAAATATTTATAAAGTAAGTTAATAACATTATTAATCGACAGAAACTGGACGTTGGTTCCACAAGAGAGGCGCCTGATCTGAAAGCTCTGCCTCCCATTCTGCTTTTAGAAACTCTAGGAGCCTGCAGTCTGAGAGTGAAGTGCTCTGTTAGGAAAATATGGGACAATAAGATCTGTAATATAAGATGGAGCTAGGTTGTTGAGGACTTTGTAGGTTAGAAGTAAAGGCCCCCCCCCCATAGCTCTGCGTTCGGCCGTACGCCGTACTACGCGCGCGTTCTGTGCGTGCGCGTTCGCCCGCACAGCTCGGCGTTCGTTCTCGCGTTTTCACTCCAAATTCACAGCGCAGAGCGTTCGCTGATTGGTCATTTGCTGACACGCCTACTGAATTGATTGACAGGTCGGGGGGAGAAAAAAAAGCTTCACACAGCTTCAGCTGCAGCGGTGTTATATCTCATTAAAAAGTTCTAAAAAAAAATAAAATAAAAACCGGGAGCGCTGGTGCTGCAGCCCACAGCCCACCAGGAAATCTGCCGAACCTCGCGCAGCCACGTTGGACACGAGTTTAATTCGCTCGCGACAAATTCATTCATTTCCTCATCATTTCAGTTATGGAGTCAGCGGAGGAGGAAGCGATCACTTGACTTTTGGCAAAAAAACTAAAGAAAAGGCCAGATCAGGGATGAAGAAGAGGAATTTAATACATTTGTGTCTCATACAAAACAGTCTGGCGCCAAGCAGTTTATTGTGAGACAACGCGCTTGCGTACGCGGTCGTAAAATTTGAGCTTGGCGCGTACATGGTACGCTTGTGCCTCTGCGTACGTACGCCGTACGTACGGCGTAGTGCGGCGTACGGCCGAACGCAGAGCTATGAGGGGGCCTTAAGACTTTGAATTCAATTCTGGATTTGACAGGGAGCCAATGGAACAATGCACCAAAATATGTTCGCCTTTTGTCTGTGTTTATTTAAGGATTTAAAGCTTGCACACGGTGAATCACAACTACTGTCTCTGTAGGCAGATTTTATCATTTGACATCTTTAAATCTATACACGACACAGAAATTTAAACCTTGAACTGGAGCTTGACTCATCTGTGACAAAAACAGCAAAAAGAAAACCTAAGACTGGAATACGTAATATTTTACACAATCAAAATCAGCTCTTTTTCTATAATCATTGATTAATCAGGTTATCAGATAATAATTTTTACCTTAATAAAGAGTAATAATAAATCTTTGAAAAGGTAAACAAACTAAACTAAAAGTTATGAGTCTAAAATAAGCTAATATTTGGTTAGTGTTCCAGAAAGAAAAGCAAAATACAGAACTAAACCATGAATATTTTGTACAGGAACTACATCCACTGGTGCAACTGATCATTTTTCCAAACTAAACGTCTCTTGTGATTGCACACGTTCGTGCAGCTGTTTGGCGTATTGTTTATGCTTTAAGTGTTTAGTGTATTTTTGGTTAACATTTTTCTTGGTTCATATCTTAGATCTTACTAATGTTCTTCTTTTTACATTTTATTGTTGGGTGTAACTGGGACCCTTTGTACATAATTTTGTTCCACCACATGTACCACATGTGGTGCGAATGACAAATAAAGAAACTCTGACTCTGAGTTATTAGAAAAATAGAAAATAAAATGTGTTTGGAAATGCCGACATATTATACACAAAAAGAACATAAAACCTGAACATAAGGAAAGTTTTAAATATTTTACTGCTTTTATGAAGATGCTCACAAATCCTAATAATCATCTAATCAATATGTCTGATCAGAACCACAGTTTGTGCCCCATTTCTAAATTTTAAGTTTTCTTTAAAAAAGAATGCACTTTAAAAGAGGACAGATTAATTTTATCTACAATCATGTTGAAAGGATCTCCCGCCCCCACCGATGTCGTTACTGCAGTCAAATAAAATATTCAGTCTCAGGCTTTAGAGTACAGCCGTAATTAACATGCTTAAATGGCAATCACCCTTTACTTTAAAACATAATTTTACCTCTGATAATTCTCAATCAGGTCCTCTGGACAGTTTCTTTTTAGTAGAAACGTTTCACCCTCACTCCAGAGGGCTTCATCAGTCATTTTACATGTACACGAGGGTCATATAGGATCAGTTGCATCAGTGGATGTAGTTCCTGTACAAAATATTTATGGTTTAGTTCTGTACATAAATGTACATGTTCTTTTACTTACATTTTTCTTTGTAAACAAGATAAATAATGTTGGTGCTTTCTGCAGAGGTCGTAAAAATATTGTTCTGCTTTAATAAGCTAATTCAGTTTATAATTTCCTCACACTCTATATTTTCCTTTTCTTTTGTCTGAATGGTCTTAAACTCCCATCCCACACGCTCTTGAAACAAAGAAAATATTAGTTTAAAAGTGTAGAAGAGTGAAGAAAATGATTTCTATACACTTGATGCGAATCGACCAGACCTCTGTGTGTACAAAGATAAGCATATGTATTGTGGTTTTGTGTAGTAGAGCCTGACCGATATATCGGTAGGGGCCGATAGTTTAGGTCAATATAGGCATTTGGGGATATATCGGCGACAATGAACCCCTTACATGCCGATTTAAACACTTCTAATTTTCACCTCTAGAATAATGGGAATGAGCCGCGTCCTTACTTGCAAATGGCGTAATTTTACAATGTTTCCAGCAGAGGGCGCATGTGGACTACTTTCAAGTCATGACCATGCTGCTCACAGCACAGCCGAGAGGAAACCCAAGAAGCAGGGAGCAACTAAATACTGTGTAGCGTATCTGGACAGAGCATGGCAAGTTAATTGTAATGATCTGTAAAATAAATTTAAAAAATCAGCAATAAATTTTCTTCAATCCTCCAAGCTGCTTGCCATTGGCTACGTGCCTCTCAAGTTAGCGAGCGAACGTTTAGATAAACTAGCATGGGCTACTGCCTTGTAAAACTTTTTCCAGAACAACAAAGCTAACGTAGCGGTAAAATAAAAACGTTATCTTTGTCGTCCTCAATGAAATGCATCGTTTGTCTGGAATCTTTACTTCTCTGCAAAGAAAAACAAACTCTGCTGCAGTCGATACAATTTAGGCCTTCACCACACGTGACTGTTTAAACAATGAACAGGGAAGAGCATTTCTTTGTTTCATTTATGTAACACACTAGATAACTTTATGGTGAATAGTGGAGGATAGGAAATGTAATCGGCACATTAGGAAGACTGTTTTTATGACCAGTGTACCACTTGTAAACACTTGTGTTTATCTAAAGGACATTCTTGCACTATATTCATCCACCCGGTCTCTACGATCACAGAACAGTAATCTCCTTCACATTCCACAAACCAAATTAAGGATCATGGGAGACCGGGCATTCTGTGTGGCTGCCCCCCGCCTATGGAACTCCCTCCCTGACTACCTGAGAGCTCCACAGTCACTGGTTGACTTTAAAAACGGCTTAAAGACTTTTCTTTTTAAGCAAGCCTATTCTGCCTCCACATGATTTTATCTTTGATCTTAGTTGATATTATTATTGATTTTAATTGATTTTATCACTTGTTTTATTAGATTTTTGCTTTTGTTGCACTTTGTAGCACTTTGAGATTTTTATTAATGAAAAGTGCGTTAAAAATTAAATTCATTATTATTATTATTATAAACCTAGGCTCTAATTTGCCTAGCTTCGTGGTTGCTAACAGCTTCCCCTCCCAATATATATTGATGATAGCCAAAATGTCCATATCAGTCGGGGGCTCTAGTTTAGTGTTTGCCTCACCTTCTTCAGGTCCTCCTGCAGCATCTTCACCATGGCTTCTAGTTTAGTCACCTTCCTCTCCAGTCCTATGTGACCCTCACTGTGGAGAGAAACACATCCTGTGAGGAGGCTTCGTAAATGCAGCAGAGAAATGAATAATTACTGTGTCAACAACTGGCAATCTAGAACTCATAATTTGTAGCCAAACTGTGAATTAACACGGCCTACACCAGAAATTCTGTGGCAGCAAAGCGTCCCTCAATCTAACGGGACGTTTTATTAGAGATTTAATAAAAGTGTGGAGTGAACAAGTTATGAAAACAAGCTAACAGAAGCAGCACGAGTGTATCATTGCCTTGACGAGGGCCGTGACATCGGAGCAGGCTGCAGCTCCATGTGTGGCTGCTGAGGACTGGACGCACCGCTGCTTCGATGGTTGGACTCCCCGAACACGTAACTTCTCTGAACTGGGAGGAGACAGAAATGAAGAAAAGTGAAGAAAAGCACTTACAAAAGAGTTTATTTACATTAAATGGTGAGTAGAAGTTTATTTTTACTGTAGTGTGTGCTTCTCTCATTCTCAAAGGTACTGGCCACATCCACAAGGTGAGTCCACTCCAGAGGACTTTCCCTATCTGAGGGTGGGAGGGGCATCAGCTCCTGAGGGAGGGGTCCTCGATGTCGCTCCACCAAATCCACCAGTGAGGTGTCGGATGCTGAAAGGTCACCTGATTTAAATTACGAAACGCACAAGATAAATAATAATAATCAATATGTCACATCTATGACCATTTTGCATTTTTCACTTAAAAGGATGCAGCAGGTAGTTATGGTATTTTTTGGATTATAAGGCACATTAAGCGAAACAAGTTCATTTTGACAGATTTTTGAGCGCCGTGTACCACATAAAATCGATTGGACAACCAAAATTAATACAAAAGGTTCAACGGATCATAATGCTCACTGATGATTTTTGAGAAAAATTAAAGGATTTTAATTGCACCTTATAGTCTGAAAAATACGGTAAACAAATATTTAAATCTACTACGCTGGCTTTATTGTTAGAGTTTCATTTATTTATCTTTTTTTTTTAATCTCGATAATTTGTATATTTCAACATGAAACACTTTCCCATGTTGAGCACTGTTCAGGCCACCTGGATAAATTAAGTGACCAATAATAATGCAATCCAAATAATAATAATAATAATAATGTCATATTTTTGTCATCTATGCATGTTTCCACACAAGACGAAATTTGACTCTGCATTTAACCCAATCACCACCAGGTGGCAGCGGGCAGCTATAGAAAGCACTTCCCTTTCAATAAATCAAAAGATCAAACCATATTTAAGTAAATACGAACGTGCACATGTAAAATACAGCTTACTTATATATTTTGTAGCATATTTTTCAAAGTAGTTAAACATCAGCAGTGAAACGTTTCCTCCTTTTCTCACCGTGAAGTTTGACTCCAAGCTTGTACGAAGGCCGTCTAAGAGGGACGCCGCGGGTGGTGGGTGAGCGGGGAAGGGTGGAGCAGCTAAAGAGGACGTCGGGGCTGAGAGAGGGTTCAGTCACCGAGTCGCTCAGCGAGGGAAGCCGCTGACCGCGATAGATGCTCTCATCCGACAGGGTACGATGGAGCGAGCGGCGACGGCTGAGGGGCTGGCTCGGCGGCGACTTCTGGCCGTGCTGTGTCGAGGAGAAGAGTACGGGGTGGGGGGTGGAGATACAACAGAAACAAATAAATAAACTGAAAGCAAAGATGGAACTTTAGCGTCATCGTATTTTTATATTTTTGTTTAATCAGGGACCAAATTAATGCACTGTATAATAATCATTTGTGCATTTGCATGCTTAATATTTTCGTTAGAGATGTTAGATGTAAATAAAAATAAAAAACTAAATACAATATAAATGAGAAAAAGAAAATCCAGTTACATATTATGGTCAAGTAAAATGATAACAGACGGGGTTACTTGATAGGAGACAACTTTACGTTGAAAAGCTGATGATTCAAACACAAACCTCACTTTTGTTATTTGTCTTTCTTTTCCAGAAAGTACCTTTTCTTTGTGTTTTCTTGGTGGCGGGGGCGTGTCGTGAGCACTGTGCCTCTTTAGGTCTTCCTCTATGGTAGATTTAGCATGCTGCTGTGGTGAGTGCATGTCTCTGAGAGAAGGTCTAGCTGCCGGGGTTGGAACCAGATCTCCTCCGCTCTCTCCAGGAGATTTCCTAAAACAAAAACAGTCAAAATAAGCACCCATTTAAAAAAAAAAATCTATATGGTTCAAACAATCTTAGAATAAACCAAGAGAAACGTGCATGTTAAATAATTGGTAGCTGCTGCTATATTCTTCTCAGCCACAAGAGGGCAATCAAGTAGCATCTATGTGATTTGTAGTGGAAGACTCTTTAAAAGTGGGTGGACTATTTGTGATAAAAAATGTAATAAGAATTAAAGCCAGTCTTGCATGAAGGATATTCCAAAGTGAAGTATAGTTAACTTTTATCAGAGTTAGAGGACAGACTCTTAAACTGTGAACACGAGAGTTTCAGAAAAGTTACAGAATGCTTATAAAAATCAGTTCGGTCTTACAGGAGCTGGGAAAGAAAACCTCATACGTGCGCATGCAGGATTCACTTTTCTAAACTCATCCCCACATCCTTCTGTTTCTCCACTCAGGAACAATGCCCTGTTCTGCCACCTCTACCCATGAGGTGGTACAAATTAAGACTTTTCTTTTTTCTTTTCTTTTAACGGTTACATGATGCTGAAACGAGCTACAAAATGTCAGCAGAGCAGGAACATCCATCATTAGCTTCGAGAACCTCCTAAAAACTCATCTGCTATGAAAACACCTTCTCTCTTAACACCTCTAACCCACACATCACGTCGTGTTCTTCACAGAAACGGCACTTAATGCTTATTCCTGTCTTTCTCACTACACACGAGCTTAAATGCCGTTACTCCTTCTTAAAGTCTCTTTGAATAAAAGCATTTAGCTAAATGACAAAATGTAATGTGAACTAGAGAAACTGCATTTTCAGCGAAAATTGCATCGTGAATGCTTACTGTAGAAGAACTTGTTGAAAAAAAAAGTTAAAATTAGCTATGAAAAAAGCATGTTGAAATGGAAGAACAAGCTAAATTACTAGAAGAAAACAGGAAGAACACATATTTGCTGAAATAGGTTTACATAATTAGGAATTAGCAAGAAAACCGCAAAAAAAGGGGCTGAAATTAGCAAGAAAAAAAACTGAAAAGTAGCTGAAAGGCAGAAAGAAGCTTAATCACCAGAAGGAAGTGGAAGAAGCTGAAATGAGCTAAAAAAAAGTGGAATTAGCTGAAAAAGCTAAAATTAGCATAAAACCAGCTAAATGGTAGTTGAATACTCATTAATTCATTCATTCAACCTTTATTTAGTCAGGTAAATCTTTTGAACCTCATGGGCTCATTTACGAAAGCGACCTGCAAATAATAAACTGAAACTAGCAGAAATAAGCTGAAAGGAGCCTACTGGTAACAAGCTGAAATAAAAAGAAATAATTTAATTAGGCTGAAAGTATCAGAAATTAGCACAAAAAACTGGAATGTATCTGAAAATAGTTTAAATTAGCTAAAAATGCTATAAAAAAGGTAGCTGAAAAGGCAGAACAAGCTTAAAATAGCAGAAGAAAGCAGAAAGATCACGTTTCTGCATAGCAAAAATGAGCCAAAAAAGTGGAAATTATCTGAGAAAAGCTGAAATTAGCTAAAGAAAAAAAAAACCTGCTAAAAAGTAGCTAAAAAGGCAGAATCTTAAATTACCAGAAGGAAGTGGAGAGAGCAGATTTTTGCTGAATTAGGCTGAAAAACGTTGAAATGAGAGCAAAATATTGAAATTAGCTGAAAAAGCTAAAATTTGCATAAAACAATTAAATACTGGTAGTAGCTGAAATAGCAGAAAAAACCTGAAACTTGCATAAATAAGCTGAAAGGAGCATAACAAGCTGAAATTAGCAGAAAAAGTTAGAAGCACAAAAATGTTTTAGTTAGTAAAAAGAATGTAAAAGGATCACAAAACAGCTGAAAACAAAGCTGAAAGTTGCTGAAAAAAGTTTAAATTTGCACAAGGATGCTGAAAGAAGCTGAACCAGAGCAAAATGTGAAAGGAGCAGTAAAAGGTTTTAAACAGATCTAAAGATATGAATGACCTCAATTCATTTTCTCTGAGAAAAAAGTGGCATAAAAAGCTCAAGTTGCACCAATACCAAAAGTCATAACACCCTTCTCATGAGCGAGCTGAACGTTTTGATTTATGATTTATTGAAATAGCACAAAAATTGTGGAACGAGAAACATGCTGAAAAGCGTACATAAGAAAAATGGATCACAATGGCGAATGCTTCTTAAACATTCACACTATAAGTAAGCATCAAACCCCTGTGCTTTTGTGCAAGGCATTTAAAATTCATTAAAGGTTCAGTCTGCAGTTTCTGTAGAACATCAGCACTTAGAAAAAAATTCAACAAGCAAAGCATTCTGATCCCTCCCCCTCAGAGCCATATATGGCTCTGCCCCCTTGTGGTCTGTTGAAATTTGAATTCAAGCTCTGTTTTTATTGGCTGATTCAAATTCAAGCTCGGTTTTTATTGGCTGGTTACAAACTTTGTTTTTATTGGCTGGAAAATGGCGGGTCACTTTTTCTTTTTAGAAATGCTTATTTACCACCTGGAGAAGCAAGGGGACAATATTTTTTTTTAGTTTTTTCAGAGATTACCTCTCTAACATCAATCTAGTGACAGAGTGAAGAAATATGTTAAAATATATATTGTTTGAAAAGTTACAGACTACATTACAATCTTACATACCCCAGCTTTAAGCCCTTGTGTCAATACAGTACTATGCTTTAAAAAATGCATAGGCTGTAAATTCACTCTAAAAAAAATCTGCTGCAACGTTTTCCAGGCTTTCTCTGCGTGTTCTTACTTCCGCGTGTCTCCAAAATCCACAGAATTGATAGTGGAGCCAGGTTTCCTCCAGCCGATCAGATACTTGGACTGAGCTCCCTGACGGGGGTAGAAGCTCTTGGGTCCCGAGGTCTGAGACGAAGGGGAGGTGGCTGAGGATGACGACTCTTCTCTGGGAGAGCTGTGGCCAGAGTGCCTGGAAAAACAGACAAATGAGTTACACATGACTGACAAATAAAAGAAAGCAATGATTGTTCATATTCTTACAAATTTATAGAGAATATAAATTGTTCAACTCCTCAGAAATCAAAATTTGTCTTTGGGCCGGCATTTATGAATTCAACACGTTTTCCATGGAGGATTTTCCAAGAGAACATTCTTTATTCGGTTAAAAATGGAAAATGGATCAAGGCTCTTGGCCTGCTCGCACATTTCATCTCTACAACGCCGACAGAATACAGATGCATCCTAAATGAAATGAATCCTGATGTCTGGGTCAGACACTGTAACTATCTGGACTTCTGAAATAAACTTGATCCAACAGGAAGAAGTGGCCACTGGAGTTCTCTCAGATCTCACCAGCTCAGCTATGAAAAGTAGGACGTGTGTTCCACATTTCCTGAGGCCTAATGTGAAGAGATAAAAGGGAATTAAAATTACTCTTTGTGCTCGATTTCCAGAAAAGCCTTGCAGAGAAGAAGGCTGTCTAGTATCCGTTCTTTTTCGGGGAAGTCTCGCTTCAATAATAACTTGAGTTAGGCTGCAGAGGTGAGGCTCGTAAAGAACATAAATTAGATTTAAAACAAAAGCAAAACTTGTAGAAAGAAGGTAAAACTTTAATAACTAGAGAAACTGCATGTGCTGCGAAAACGCAGTTATTGCTGAAAAACCTGCTAAAAAACAGCTGAAATTAGCTAAAACCTGCTGAAATGTAGCTGAACTGGAAGAATAAGCCTAAAATTTGCTGAATTAGATTATCAAGTAGAAACAAGTAGAAATGAGCACAACAATTAGGAAATCTGCTGAAAAAAGCTGAATTAGCAACAACAAAACCCCAGATGAAAAGTAGCTGAAAAGGCAGAAAAAAGACGACAGAGGCAGTTCACTGTCTTGCCAGGGACACTTCAGCATGTGAATGCTGGTGGAATCAAACCCCCAACTGTTGCATTGGACATTTGCTCTAACCACTCAGCCACAGCTGCCCCATAACAAATTTAAGCTCCAAATCAGTAAAACTGGTTGAGTTATAGCCATTTTTGTGCTAGCTAAGGTTGTTTCCATCTTGGATGTGACTGACTCCAAAGCTTTTAGCTAGGGATGCATGATATTATCGGCATGGGATCAGTATCGGCCGATATTATCATTAAAGTTAAATATCGGACACCAGCCATTCCATCATAATAACTCACCGATATAAAAGACGCTGTTGTTGTATGACAACCCAGTGACAAGGATGCCTGCAGCGCCAGCACTACGTGATGACGTCACACGCGCCTACCTATTCTGATCACAGCGGAGAGGAAGAAGTGAAATTGTTGGCGTGTGCAAGTTTTATTTTTCGTTGAGGATGTTGGATTCCACAGATTTTTGGACGACGTTGAGCCTCGCTACATAATTCCCAGTCGGAGATATTTTTCAGACGTAACGTTACCAGAGTTACAGGCCGTCATTTACGACATCATTGAGAAGTTAATAGCCAATAGCACTTGGGTGAGTTTTACCACAGACATCTGGACGTCGTGTTAGCCCCGTTAGCATGATTAGTCTTATGGACAGACAAAAACTTTGAACTTAAAAAGACCGTCCTTCATGCACAAGAGTGCAGAGGATCCCACACCAGTGTTAATTTTGACAGCTATTTTTAATTTAGTTTTAGTCTTAGTCATGTGACTAAAACATCATTTAGTTTTAGTCATTACTTAGTCATCAGAATTTTTTTTGTTTTAGTCTAATTTTAGTTGACAAATCAATGAAAACATTTAGTCGACTAAATCTACAGTCAATTAAGTCGACTAAGTTATACATAGTAAAAACTTTTCATCAATTCTCTGTAGTTACTAAAACAAAACAATGTTTTAACCATAATATTAATCTTAATATGCAATACATACAACAACAAATAAAACTTTTTTCAAACATTATTTGTCTAACCTTGCTTTTAACAGTAAAACTACAAGCAGTACTTGAATCCAGTGTTAATTTTGACAGCTATTTTTAATTTAGTTTTAGTCTTAGTCATGTGACTAAAACATCATTTAGTTTTAGTCATTACTTAGTCATCAGAATTTTTTTTGTTTTAGTCTAATTTTAGTTGACAAATCAATGAAAACATTTAGTCGACGAAAATAATTAGTCAACAAAATTAACACTGACCCACACTGCAGCTAGGAACCTGGAACAATCCTCCACAAGTGAGACAGCATCGCAGGTGACTAATGCTAATAAATAACATTTAACACTTTTCATTTAATATAAGTTAAAGTGCTATGCATATCATATGGCTGTTACTGAATATATGTCAACAGCTCTTACAGCTGTTAAACAATTTTTGTATCAAATAAGAGAGAGGGCTATGTTCTGACAAAGGAAAGTATATAAAAAATATTGATATTGGTTATCGGTCAAATACGTTTTAACATATCGGCGTATTGGCCAAAAATACAATATCGTACATCCCTAGTTTTAAATGATCGTCCAAAATGTACGGTAGTTCATATAATACTGAATATTATCTTGCACTGCATGTGTGGAAGTCCTTTCAATAATTTTTTTGTGTATTTTAAACTGTATGAATGAACAGTGGTCAAAATCCATAACAATAAAAAGTTTTGAAAAGTGGTAAGGGAACAAAGGAGAATAACCTACATAGCGTATTGAGCCAAGAATGTTTATTATTGCAACACACAACACTGCCTGTGTTTCCCCATCTGCTTCAGACGGTTACCTCGGCCTCTGGCTGGATCGTGCGTCTGTCAAGGTAAACAACTGCTAAAGATGAGCAGAAATAAAGTCACGGACATGAACTAGCGTCTCTCTCGACCTCAGCGTCAGGATTACTGAACTTTGGTGTGAAATACTGAGTTCATGACAAGTCACGTATATTTATAAGAGGAGAGCCGTTCAGCCGAGACGTGCGTTCCTTCTTACGTTTGTTTTTCTTCTGGAGGATTAAAAAGCACAAAGAGTTCAGAATTTCTCAGTAAAACAAAGTTTAAAAAAATAAACAGCCAAGTGTTTTGTCATGCGTCTTAACTTGATATATATAAGTTAGCTCTTAAGAAATATTTTTCAACTCCTTAACACTAGAAGTCCCAGAGAAGGGTCATTCAACATTTCTACCTTTGGAACCCAGAGACGGGTCGAGTGACCCGAAGGATTTTAGCTAACATCCTATAATGAGCTGTTAACAGGCGCTTTTGTTTTGTAAATAAGGCCATTACTGGCGCACCACAGGAGGGGGCACACTAATTTGACTAAGGCTGCGCTTTTTTGCGCAAGTGAACTTGGCTTCTAAATCCCCCGGTCCCTTTCAGTGGGCTACATATGTTGGTCCGTCACTTGACCTCAGGTCATGTGACCTATGTTGGTCCGTCAGTTGACTTCATGTTGTGTGACCTGTGCTGGTCCGTCACTTGACCTTAGGTCATGTGACCTGTGTTGGTCCGTCACTTGACCTCAGGTCATGTGACCTGTGTTGGTCCGTCAGTTCACCTCAGGTCATGTGACCTGTGTCAGTCCGTCAGTTGACCTCAGGTCATATGACCTGTGTCGGTCCGTCAGTTGACCTCATGTTGTGTGACCTGTGCTGGTCCGTCACTTGACCTCAGGTCATGTGACCTGTGTCGGTACGTCAGTTGACCTCATGCCATGTGACCTGTGTCGGTACGTCAGTTGACCTCATGCCGTGTGACCTGTGTCGGTCCGTCAGTTGAACTCATGTCGAGTGACCAGTGTTGGTTCGTCAGTTGACCTCATGTCGTGTGACCAATGTCGGTCCGTCAGTTGACCTCATGCCGTGTGACCTGTGTCTGTCCGTCACTTGACCTCAGGTCATGTGACCTGTGTCGGTACGTCAGTTGACCTCATGCCATGTGACCTGTGTCGGTACGTCAGTTGACCTCATGCCGTGTGACCTGTGTCGGTCCGTCAGTTGAACTCATGTCGAGTGACCAGTGTTGGTTCGTCAGTTGACCTCATGTCGTGTGACCAATGTCGGTCCGTCAGTTGACCTCATGCCGTGTGACCTGTGTCTGTCCGTCACTTGACCTCAGGTCATGTGACCTGTGTCGGTCAGTCAGGTGACCTCAGGTCATGTGACCTGTGTCGGTCCGTCAGTTTACCTCAGGTCATGTGACCTGTGTTGGTACGTCAGTTGACCTCATGCCATGTGACCTGTGTCGGTCAGTCAGTTGACCTCAGGTCATGTGACCTGTGTCTGTCCATCAGTTGACCTCAGGTCATGTGACCTGTGTCGGTACGTCAGTTGGCCTCAGGTCATATGACCTGTGTCGGTCCCTCAGTTGACCTCATGTCATGTGACCTGTGTTGGTCCGTCAGTTGACTTCATGTTGTGTGACCTGTGCTGGTCCGTCACTTGACCTTAGGTCATGTGACCTGTGTTGGTCCGTCACTTGACCTCAGGTCATGTGACCTGTGTTGGTCCGTCAGTTCACCTCAGGTCATGTGACCTGTGTCAGTCCGTCACTTGACCTCAGGTCATGTGACCTGTGTCGGTCAGTCAGTTGACCTCAGGTCATGTGACCTGTGTCGGTCCATCAGTTGACCTCAGGTCATGTGACCTGTGTCAGTCCGTCACTTGACCTCAGGTCATGTGACCTATGTCGGTCAGTCAGTTGACCTCAGGTCATGTGACCTGTGTCGGTCCGTCAGTTGACCTCAGGTCATGTGACCTATGTCGGTACGTCAGTTGACCTCATGCCGTGTGACCTGTGTCGGTCCGTCTGTTGACCTCATGTCGAGTGACCAGTGTCGGTCCGTCAGTTGACTTCATGTCATGTGACCTGTGTCGGTACGTCAGTTGACCTCATGCCGTGTGACCTGTGTCGGTCCGTCTGTTGACCTCATGTCGAGTGACCAGTGTCGGTCCGTCAGTTGACTTCATGTCATGTGACCTGTGTCTGTCCGTCAGGTGACAGACAACAATAGGTCAAGCATGTTTTAGAACACAGCAATGGGCCACCTGCATGTGCCGGCACGCACCGTATATACATGCGCCAAGGACAAGGAGAGAGACAGTACTTGTAAGCAAAATAATTTATTTGACAGAACATCAAAGTTACAGGATAGTCAGCACAGCAGAATGAGACAATTTTATGCATAAAACTGTTCTGGAGCAGACAAAGCTTTCCGTTCAGTGGATGTCCCAAAATGTTCAACTGTGAGATAACTTCAGGGTCTGTTATGTGTGAATTC
Organism: Garcialebias charrua; assembly: GCA_038048925.1. Taxonomy (NCBI): domain Eukaryota; kingdom Metazoa; phylum Chordata; class Actinopteri; order Cyprinodontiformes; family Rivulidae; genus Garcialebias; species Garcialebias charrua. The sequence continues at coordinate 50,964 of JBBPBX010005702.1, read as the reverse complement.
AGGTCAGGGCCTCTCTTCTGACTAAGGGGGGAAGTGCAAGCAGAGTCTTACTTACCTGGTGGAAACATTGGAATGCAGTTTGTGCAGTCTGGTGTGGTGGGGGTGTCTGAGTTGTGTGCACGCATATTTATAACAAAAGGCAGTTAATGGCCCACTAATGTGGACCCATTAATGGTTGGTTTGGACTAAGGGTCTTTTGACCCTCTTTCAGGACTTCTGGGGGGAGGTCGAAAATCCTGGGACTTCTAGTGTTAAATGATCCCACCATCATGTTTGGAACCTTAACAAGAGGGATAACATCCACTTAAAGTATCGTGGATATAAATCTTCTTAGGAATGCAAATTGTCTGCCAAAAGGAAACACACACTGAGCTTGTGTTGAGACGAACCAGAACTGAAGTTCAGACCAGTTTTAGATGTACACAGTTGAGAAGATTAGGATGGACCTGGACATAAATTACATAGGAGAATATTAAACAAATCAAAATAATATATATGAGTCATTCTATAATTGGAGATACATTTGATGTCCAGAGTCATTATTTTTGGCCTGCTTTGTGAAATTTTTTCATTTTTTTTAATCTTAAAAATGTCTTGATTATTTGTATTGATCACAATATGTCACTGTTCATAAAATTAATATAATTACATTTAAACATGTTTTATATAGTTCCATAAACATAACTACTTGTTGTCTGAGTTGGTCATGGCTTTTCCTTCCCATTTTTGAAAATGATGGAAAAACAAGGTTTTTCAGGTTTTTATTTTTTGGAAACTATAAAATATTATTTTTCCAGCCTTATGAAATAATCAATTATACAAGAATATTGCAGCAAATTAATTAAAAATATTTTTTTTCCTAAAAAATATGTGTCCGAGAATATTTCGTCAACTCTGTTACCATAAGGTTATGTCCCTTTAAATTTTTGGAATGACATTCCACGGCTATAAAAGTTGCATGAAATGACATCACTTGCTTTTGCTGACAAGATCTCAAGCACTCAGAGATATGTCTACCCTTCTCTGAGAAATTATTTCAATATGAAAAGCGTCAACACCAAGAGTTATCGTTTTTTATGTCAATCTTGTTACTCTAATATCACTAGGAAGACACTACTGATTTTTTAATAAAAATATTTCTATTTAAAGCTTTTTAAACCATAATTTTATTGGTGACGTGTGCTTTTAGCATTTATGCTAGCAAGTGGAGTTTTTATGAAAAACGTTTGAAATTGTCAATTCTGTTACCGTCAAACTGTTACCAAATTAACCAAAATTTGAGAAATTATCAGTTTTTTTTGTCATTCCTTGAAGTGCCAAATGTATCTCCAATTATAGAATGACCCATATATATATTTTTTAACCCCACTTTTCATTCAACCTTTATTTAGTCAGGTAAATCTTTTGAACCTCATGGGCTCATTTACGAAAGCGACCTGCTAAAACTAAAGAACAATGAACAGCAGTGATAGAATTTCATTAAACAATAAACAAACAAACAATAAACAATAGAAAACAAAAAGAGAGAAAAAAAACAAAAGATTTTTTTTTTTTTTTTTTTTTAACAAAGTATCAAAAAACTAGCAAAACATTATAAGGTAGACGTATAAAATCAAAGACAGGAACAAATCTGCATTGGTTTTTGCCAGGATTCCAACAGATTCTGAAAACCATTTAGGGAGGTCAGGGCCGAGAGCTTCAGATCTTTTTGTAAGATATTCCATGAAGCAGGAGCAGAATAGGAGAAGGCCCTTTTTCCAAGTTCAGTCCTCACTGACGGAACACTGCAGGTAATCATGTCCTGAGAGCGCACACTGTAGCTGCACTCACGCAAAGACATGTAGGAGTTACAAACTTACAGTTTGCATCTAATCCGTTTGGACAGGGGTTTGGTCTGCTGACCCAAAATATCCTGACTGGAGATCTTTCCAACACAAGGTGCATAAGGTACAACCTGCTCCCACGTAACGCAAACATCATCCGCACAAACTCACCTCGAGTGTGATCCACTGTCACTCAAACTGAAGGTGCTGCTGTCTCTAACGAGGAGATGGGTTGGGGGGCTTCGACCTTCCAGGTTTCTTTCTGCCGGGGGACCAGGAGACTCGGCGGCAGCAGGCGACCTCTCGAGCATCCTGCGCCCTCCTTCGGTTGGACTGTGCCACGGGGAGCCGGTCCGCTCCCTGCTTTCTCTGCTTCCACTGGGAGCCAGCAGCGACGTGGTGCTGCCATGATGCGAGTGGGGGTGAGCGTGATGCTGGGCTCCGTATGAGCCGCTGTCAATACCACTGTCAGCAGAGGCACCCTGCAGGTATCCTCCCCCTCCCAGGCCATTGGGTTCTGGATCCCCCTGGTCGCCACTGGAGCCCCCACCTGCCCCCAAATCATACCATTTGTCACTGTCACTGTGGCCTCCACTGGAAGTTGTGCTGGATAGAGTGTTACTGCTGGAGTGACCTGAGTAAGGGCCGTCTGACTGCCAAGGCAAATAAAAAATGGAAAAGCAAAAAGAAACAGCAGGTAAGTTTTCATTTATTTTATTATTATTGTTTTGTTTTTTGTATAACATTACTGTGTATAGATTAGTAACCTCGAGGAGTGGGGTTATAATCTAATTTTGAGCAATCAAGATGCAGATATGAACAATTCTGAATCAATTTAAAAACATTATTATTTCAAACTGACATAATAGAGATGTGCGAAAGGTGGAATTCTACAGCAGTGGTTCTCAAACTGGGGTGCCCGGACCCCTGGGGGTCCGTGAGCCGGTGCTTGGGGGTCCACAACTAAAAAATACAAATAAAAATGTTTTCTTTTTTTTTTTTTACAACCACGTAGATGTTTAACAACCTGTTAAGATACACAAAAATGCAGGAAATCACATCGACTTTAGTTAAAATTCTCCGGGGGAGGACCCAGAAAATGCGTTCTGGCATTGACCAGTTTACAAATGAAGCCCTGGTACTTGATTTGACTACTGCTGTTATGATTCTGTTTAGTTTGATGTAAAGAGTGTTATATAATAATTTAAAGAAGTGGAGATACATTGATGTTCATTATGTGAATAAGTAAAGTTTTAAAGTGGTTTTTGATTACCGGTATGTTCCGGCTCTCGGCAAAGCAGGTCGCATCTCTTTTTGCTCCTCTCCTCCCTAAGTTTCCCTCCTCCCTGCTTTTGCATTTTGTCTCGTCTGTAACTCTTCAGCGCTCACTCGAACCAATTCGAAATGGATTTAATTACGTGGGTTGTTTCCTCTATTGATAAAATTTTTTCCACAAAATGAACCGGGCCAGGAGAAGCGGCTTGCCCCTTCGACACGCATGCAGTGGGATACACGGTGGACTCGTGGGGCGAATGGAAGCCAATGTGTCTGACTGTTCTTTCTGTCGAAGACGTGGAAGATTTGTGGATTATTTGGATATTAGTGGTAGCTACTCTGTTTTTTGGCACTGGCGGAGCTTTCTGCTACTGGAAGCTGAGGAAGGCTGCCACGGCGATCAATGCGCTGGCGAGACTTCCTGCTCAGCAAGATTCTTTGATCCAGGCTATGACCTCGACTTCCCAGCTGTTGTACGAGCTGAACCACACGATGGGAGCAGCGGTGGACAGCCGCGGACCTGCTATGCGTTTTGGGACTCGTTTACAGCCGTCCGGCCTCAATCAGGGCACAGATGGGGGGATTTGTAGCTCGGAACCTCACATGATTCGGCGATTTGGAACCTGAACAGCACCTGGACTTGGAAGGCTGCAGTCAAAAGAACACTGTGGCCTGACCTGAAAATAAATAAAGTGACTATCTAATCTGGACTCTGAGCAACCTTGAAAAGAAGGCTGTCTGCAAAGCTTCTCCTGGAGTCGAAAGCTGTTGAGAACTCGCTGTCCTCCCCCCTCCCCCCAGAGGTCTCTGTGTGTGCGTTCGGATGGAGCCGAGCTGAGACATCTGCCGACTGTGCTTATCTGGAATGATTACTCACGGACTAAATCTCCCTGCTTGTCATCAAAATGCAACATGTCTTGTCTTTATTCGTGCTAAAGCTGGTAGAGTTTTTTGGACTTTATCATAGTGTCCTAAGACAAATTGTGATAGATTCTTTTTTGAATACCATGATTACCCACTGTATGTTCCTTTTTCCATATCTGATTGTTGGTGGTGCGGTTTAATTACTGCTGCGGCTTCCGTGCATACGTCCCTCTTCGGATGGTGCATGCGCCAATTGCAAAACTTTGTACCTTGGTGCAAATATGCCAATAAAGATATATTCTATTCTATTCTATTCTACTTTTAACTATTTTGGAAAATGAAAAAAAAAAGTAGATGGAGTAACATGGATAATTAGTGGTGAAATATTGATTCTTGTGAGACTAATTCTTATGAACACTTAGCTTTTTGTGCTTCTGTAGAAGTGCTGGACATTACATCTGTTAGTTCAAAGCACATTTAAACTGGCTTTAAATTACAAAGTGAGGGATTTGTGTCACTGTTAAACAGAGTATTTGGAGGTAAACTCAGAAAAAAAAACAAAATGTAATGTTTTGTGGAGAAGTCCAAGTTACTAAAAATCGAAATAGAGAATATAGAAAACTGATGTGTTTTTTTATGTATCATAGCGAGTAAAAATCAATACATGTACCCAGCATAAAATAAGACATAACGCATTGCATTAGTTTTTGTGATATTTATCCTTTTGGTGAATCCCACTGAGATTACACAATTTATTTTTCAAGGGAGCTATAAATTTGTTATTAATAAATACAATATAAAAACTTATTTTAAAACCTAGCTGAAGGTTAAAAATGTACTCTGTGAAGAACATTCAACATGAAATTTTCTAAAGCTATGAACAATGATATCAATCCAGCAAAACCTTTGCAAGTAAGAAGCCTCTTGGAGTCCTTTATCCTTCAACTGTTTTGGCATTTTCAGTAGCAATTATCCAGTGCATGTAAGATTATAAAATTATAACATATATCAGACATATTTAAGATTTATTAATTTAATCTAATGTACTATACCTCACATAATGCACTGTCTGAACAGGTATTCAGATTTATTGTTATTGATATGGGTATATTTCAAATAAACCACTATGTGTAATGAATGTAAAATTAGTATTTTTTTATCTTTCTGACTGAATAAAAACTGTTGCTCTAACTTGTTGGATTTATCAGCAATGGATTAAAAAAAGCTTAACTGTAATAGCTTCTTATTAAATCATTCACAGTGAAAAATAACAGGCAGAACTAACAGAATTTGGATGGAGGCTGACATTTCTAAGACTCAAAGATGTGGAACTACAAGGTTCCCAAATGTCAGGATCCCCTCAGAGAGCAGCGTATTCAGCACCTTAGTCACCGGACAATGACCAGAGCCTCATTAAATGCAACTAAGACCTGCATACAGTATATGCTTTCTTCTTCTTCTTAAAAAAAAGAGATATTGACATTCACGTGTTATCTGTTTGTTGCGGTTCAAAAGTTGAAGGGAAGCTCTGAAACGAATGTGCAAGTTTTAAGCAGGTTTATTGTACATTATAAGAATAAACCTTACAGCGACCAACAGACCTCTCACCGAGCACAAGTCCACACACACACATCTTCGAAGGCGGACCACGGTTTTATACCTCTAGATGACGTCATCGCCTCGTGGGACCAATCCTGGAACCGAACCGCCTTGGAACCGCCCTAGAACTTCCCCTACTCTGTGAGTGATCCGCCTCTCAGCCAACAAGCTATCAGCTCTGTATGTCAATCATCAAATGTTGGGTGTGTTGCATGTGCAGGCGTGTAACTGAAAAACTCTTCCCTATTGGAAATAAAGCCCGAGAGAAAAACGTTCTGCCTAGTGTCACATTTCACATTATAAGGCAGAATTAAGTGAATACAAATAATGGAGCATAGTGGGTGTAATGTAATACTGATAGAAATATATTTCTGTTGTAATATCTAAATGTTATGCTTCATGCTCCAGAGCTCATACAGGTTTTTGCCTGCACAAATTATTTAGCAGAGGCTCTGAACAAGGATCTGATCAATTCTTATTTATTCTAGTCAAACATTTTGTGTGTTGTCAAATATTTTTAATGTAAAAATGTATGCACCATTAGAATTTGAATATACTCCTACATTTCTCCTAACGTGTGAACCTGGATACTCTGAATAAACCAGGTTTTTTTACACTCTCAGTCCACTAACCAACAATGGCAGCTAATACTTTCTTAGCCTGCTAACAAGCTTCCCCATCACTCTCCTTGTAAATCTCTGAAACCCTGATCCATTAGCAGTGACCCTACAAGACTCTTGGTGTTTTGAAGGACAGGAGGCAGAGTTCAGAGCCTCACAGCCCAAAGCCTGGATTAGTCACTAATCCTTGGAGATATTTCTCTCTTCCCTGCTTTTCAGGAATTTGCTATTTGTCTGACTTAAATTTTCAAGTAAAGTCTGTGGAACAGAGAAATGAAAGAATTGTCAAGTAAAAGGATGCAGGTGTTGTGCCCAGTCTAGTAGTAGCCAGGATGTAATAAATGTAGGTGATTCCAACTTCTGCATGATTCAAGCAGCCAGGGAGTCGTGATTGTAATTTTATAGAAAATTGTGATTTTTTTCCCCCTTTTATAGATGGCCTCCCTTCTCACGTCACAGCATCCTCTCACACCGATATGAATATATATATATATATATATATATATATTTATATACATATATATATATATATATATATATATATATATATTTATATATATATATATATATATATGAAGATGGTGTAGTGGCTAGGGAATCAGACTTGGGATCCGAAGGACCCAGGTTCGAACCCCGGCCACGGCACACCTTGGGGTGTCTATGAGTGCACATCTATTTTCCCCAGCTCCCCGGGCGCTGACCACGGCTGCTCACTGCACCACCTGGTGGTGGTTGGGTTAAATGCAGAGGCCAATTTCGTCTGTCAAGTATGGGAAACATACACAGATGACAAAAATGTGACATTTATTTATTTTTATTTATTTATATATATATATATATATATATATATATATA
>JBBPBX010005702.1:25947-43824 GCA_038048925.1 Garcialebias charrua | reverse complement strand
ATATACAGGGAACCCCCGACCTACGAACGAGTTCCGGACCTAAGGACCGTTCGCAGCTCGATTCTGCCGTATCTAGGGGGTGAAAATAGCGTCCCGTTCGTAGGTCCTTGTTTTCGTTCGTAGGTCGCGGGAATACCGCTAACGGAGCGCCGTACACATATTTATCGGCATGAGACTGAACAAGCAGAGAACTTTATTTACAAACACTTATCTAACACATTAAACCACACATTCATCCATAAACACACACAGTAACTGTACATCAGTAACTTAACATCAGAACTGCAGCAAATCAGGTAGATTGTGACCTACAAAATGATGTCAACCATGAACCCTTCTCAAAGAGCATCTTTTAACATCAGAACAGCAGCAAAATCAGCAGGAACTCACATCAGCAAATGATGTCAACAATGAAACATCAACCCTTCTCAAAGTGCATCTTTTAACATCAGAACAGCAGCAAAATCAGCAGGAACTCACATCAGCAAAATGATGTCAACAATGACACATGAGCACTTCTCAAAGAGCATCTTTTAACATCATAACAGCAGCAAAATCAGCAGGAACTCACATCAGCAAATGATGTCAACAATGAAACATCAACACTTCTCAAAGTGCAGCTTTTAACATCAGAACAGCAGCAAAATCAGCATGAACTCACATCAGCAAATGATGTCAACAATGAAACATCAACACTTCACAAAGTGCAGCTTTTAACATCAGAACTGCAGCAAATCTGCATAAAACCACACGCATCCATCCATCCATCCATCAGCAAAATGATGTCAACCATGAACCATTAGCACTTCTCAAAGAGCAGCTTTTAACATCAGAACAGCAGCAAATCAGGAACTCACATCCATCCTTCCATCCATCAATCCATCAGCAGCATCACATCTATCTAACATGTTGCAACTCATGTTTTTGAAACCAGTACGTAGATGTGTGTCCATGTGCATGAGAAAGAAGTCCATGAACTCAGAAAAAGCTAGAAGCAGCAGAAAAATGAAACAAAATTGCCTTACTTTGACTGAAGTGTAGGTAGACAGATGATGTTTTACTCATGATCAAACCTGCATCTGATGGAACTGCTTAGCCATTGCTCAACAATGAATTTGGGAGCATTTTAGGCCAGCTGTTAGTTCAGGCAGGTGTCAGTTCAGATGTGTGGTCCTGATGTGAGCAGGTCTGTGCATCACATTAAGTTTTTTTGGTTTTTGGCAGCAGTCATTTAGGCAGAACGACAAAAAGATGATGGATGGAGGCAACATGCAGGACACCAGAGGCAGGAAGAACAGACGTCCAGGAAGACAGTGTGGCAGGCAGACGTCCATTCATGTAGAAAGTGCAAGATGTGATCTGTGTAAGAATGAACACAAACATGAAAATGTGAAGTTACAGCTGGAAAATCACCTGCAAAGAAAACATGAAAAACACACAGAGAACAAGTTCTCCATACGTGTGTGGTGTGGTGTAGGCAGGAGGCTTGAGGACAGGCAGGAGGCTGGAGGACAGGCAGGAGGCTGGAGGACAGGCAGGAGGCTGGAGGAGGTGCAGGAGGCTGGAGGCAGAGCAGCAGGTGTACGTAGCACCAGAGGCTCATCCATGAGGTGGAGCAGCAAGTGGAGCTGTTGAAACACAAACACACACAGAGACGTCAACGCCTGCAGATAACAACAACACAGACAACAACAACTTCTCCTTACCTGTGTGGTGCATGTGTGGAGCTGGAGGACAGGGAGGAGGCTGGAGGAGGTGCAGGAGGCTGGAGGCAGAGCAGCAGGAGCACGGTACGTGGTACCTGACGCTGTTCCATGAGGCGGAGCAGCAAGTGGAGCTGTTGAAACACAAACACACACAGAGACGTCAACGCCTGCAGATAACAACAACACAGACAACAACAACTTCTCCTTACCTGTGTGGTGCATGTGTGGAGCTGGAGGACAGGGAGGAGGCTGGAGGAGGTGCAGGAGGCTGAGGCAGAGCAGCAGGAGCATGGTACGTGGTACCTGACGCTGTTCCATGAGGCGGAGCAGCAAGTGGAGCTGTTGAAACACAAACACACACAGAGACGTCAACGCCTGCAGATAACAACAACACAGACAACAACAACTTCTCCTTACCTGTGTGGTGCATGTGTGGAGCTGGAGGACAGGGAGGAGGCTGGAGGAGGTGCAGGAGGCTGGAGGCAGAGCAGCAGGAGCACGGTACGTGGTACCTGACGCTGTTCCATGAGGCGGAGCAGCAAGTGGAGCTGTTGAAACACAAACACACACACAGACGTCAACGCCTGCAGATAACAACAACACAGACAACAACAACTTCTACTTACCTGTGTGGTGTGGTGTGTAGCAGATGTGTGGATGGACCAGGTGGACGTGCCGCTTTGGAGGCTGTCGAGAGAGAGGTGATGATTATAGTAGGTGTAGATGTAAGATAAAACAAAAAAATTAATTACAAAAAATTAACATGTCTTTGCTGTACCTTTCTGACGTTGCTATGCTGGAATGTGAGGGTGGGCAGGTCAGTGATGGGATGGTGGAGCTGGTGGAGAGGAGGGGGAGGAGGAGGAATAGCAGGCTGTGAACATAAACAGAGACAAATTGATTACAGTAACAGATTAAATTAATGTGTGTAACATGACACAACTCCGAAAAATAAAAATAACATTTCATTACAGTACGTACTGTACCTGGAGGGAGGGAGCAGGGGGGGGGGGTTGTTGGGCGTCTTTCACTGGGGAGAGGGTGGGCTGTCCATGGCCTCCTCCTGGCTTTCTGCAGGAGGACTGGATGGCCTTTCAGCTGGTGCACCAGCAGATCCTGGAGGCGGTGCTGTGACCTTTGTCACATAATTGAGCATGCTGCTCTGCACCTGTTGGTGTTTTTTGTCATCCAGGATCTGCTGATAACACACAACTTCATTCAGCACACCCAGACGGACCCTGGAGGACCTCTCCCTATCGGGGTCCTGCTTCTCCATCCTCGCCAGGAAGCTGTGGAGTTCTTTAAAGCCCAGCACCATCTCCTGCCTGGTGAAGGTCGGAGGGATGGCCTCCTCCTCCACATCCTCTTCCTCATCCGGGACGTGCCTGTCCAGGTGAATCAGGTCGTCTGGGGACAGCTCCTCTCCTGATGCACCCAGCAGGTGTTGGATATCGTCCTGGTCCATGTCGAGCTCCAGTGACCTGCCCATCCTCACAACATCCTCGATAACACGGTCCACCTCCTGGGAATCGTGTACCCCCTGAACAAGCTCTGGACAGAGCTTCTTCCAGACTCCGCACATGTTGTTTGGAGTCACACGATCCCAGGAGTAGCCAATGATCTGCACAGCATGGAGGATGTTGTAGCTACGCCAGTAGTCTTTCAGTGTGAGGGTCTCAGACTTCTCGGTTGCCTCCAAAGCGGCACGGATGAATCTCTGCAGGTAGTACGCCTTAAACTTACTAATAACCCCCTGGTCCATTGGCTGCATCAAAGACGTGGTGTTGGGAGGCAGGTACACTACCTTCACATGGGTGTTCAATTCGGTGAGACCAGGGGGGTGTCCTGGGACGTTGTCCAAAACCAGCAGGATTTTGAAGGCAATCTTTTTGGTGTGGCAAAAAGTGCGGACCTCTGGTACAAAGTTGTAGGTGAACCCTTTTGTAAAAACTTCCAGCGTCACCCAAGCCTTTCTATTAGCGGCCCAATAGACTGGAAGCTGTGATTTATTAACATTTTTGAAGGCTCTGGGTTTTACAAACTGGTACACCAACAACGGCTTGAGTTTGCAATCACCAGCAGCATTGCCCCCCACCAGCAAGGTCAAACACTCCTTGCCGACCTTGTGGCCCAGTGCGGTTCGTTCGTCCTTGCTGATGTAGGTCCTGTCTGGCAAACGCTTCCAGAACAGCCCTGTCTCATCAACGTTAAACACCTGTTGGGCAGTGTACCCGCAGTCCCTGATGATGTAAGCCAGTCTTGCGGGGAAGGCCGCAGTTGCCTCGTGGTCAGCACTGGCGGCCTCACCTGTTTAAATGCACACAAAATGACATGGTTAAGCTGTTGTAACACTGTAATAAAAGGAAAATGAAAAAAATAAAATAATAATTTGTAAGTCGTGGACTACCTGTACCTACAGTATTAAAAAATAAAAATGAGAAATTAATTGCTCACCCTGCACTCTGATGTTGTGGAAGTTGTGTCTTTTTCTGAAACGATCAAACCATCCTTTTGATGCGTTGAACGTCTCTGGTCCCTCCAACTCCCCTGACGTGCTGCTTGAAGTCCCTCCTCCAGCGCTCTGGGAAGACGTCCCCTCACCCGGATCGCTCTGGGAAGACGTCCCCTCACCCTGATCGCTCTGGGAAGACGTCCCCTCACCCTGATCGCTCTGTGCACCCCCCTGCCCCCCTGCACCTCCCCCACTCATCCCTAGTTCTTGCAGCCTCTTATAAATCATCCTCGCCTTCTCACAAATCACAGACATGCCAACTGGGATTCTCCGCTGTGTGTTGTCCTCCAGCCATAGCACAAGCAACCTTTCCATCTCAACAATCCTACCTGTCCTTTGTTTCGTAATTATGGTGGACCGCATGGGGGCTGAAGCACGCACTTGTTGCAAAATGCGCTCTTTGTCCTTTACTATCGTCCCCACAGTCGACCTCGGTAACCCTAGCCTCTCTCCAATTTTTGACGGTGTCATGCCCTCATTTGACATTTTAATTATTTTTGCCTTTGTCTCCAGCATTATGGTTCTACGAGGTTTTTTCCCCTCTGCCGCGTCCGCGGACTTTCCTGGTCTCTTCGGAGCCATTCTTGAACAATTAGCGTACGAGCTAACGTGCTAATTCCTAAGGAGCAAAAATTAAAATTAATGCTAACGTTCACAAATGAATGCTAACGTGCAAACGTTTGCTTTCGTCTAAAAAATATTAGTTTGTAATTTAGGTACAGTACCTGTCCGTTCGATGACCCGTTGAAAATTAGCGTAGGGTAGCGTACAGGGTACGTGCTAACGTGCTAATTCCTAAGGAGCAAAAATGAAAATTAATGCTGCTAACGTTGACAAATGAATGCTAACGTGCTAACGTTCGCTTTCGTCTAAAAATGCTAAATTTAAATTTATTACCTGTTCGTTCGTTGTGTTGTTTGTTCGTTGTGTTGTTTGTTCGTTTGTTCGTTGTTTGTATGTTCACTCTCGCCGTAACTATCCACCAGGACAGACAAAATGGCTGCAGCCCTTTAAATAGTACCGCTTTACCTGTACGGATCCCTCCGCCGCCAGGTGCACTACGGCTGTGTGTACATCCGCCGGAAGCCCAGCCCCCCCTCTCTCGCTGGCGGTACTTTTCCACTGTCATGCGCAGTGTCATGCCCATGCCCAACAAACAACAGCCAAGGCAATCCCCTCCCCCACCTGGCCGCTTGCCGTACTGATGCAGTTACGCCGTAGCTCGATTATATACTTGTAATAGGGCTCGTTCGTAGGTCGTGCATCAGTATGCCGTAGCTCAATTATATATTTTAACTTGGTTCGTTCGTAGGTCACGAACTTTTTGCCGTACGTCGATGGCATTCTTTAAAATTGCTCGTTCGTAGGTCCAGGGTTGCCGTAGGTCGATGGAGTCGTAGGTCGAGGGTTGGGTGTATTTGTATTTGATAATAAAGTTGGACTTTTGCAATACAATGTTCCTTAGTTATGAACTATTTTGAACTATTGTTCCACATTTAATTTATTGTGTCAGCGTTTGGGGAAAAACGCTGACACATCCAAAATGTGACATTCTGTTCCACACTTCTGCGGTCTGTGCCCCTATCTGGCAACCCCCAGAAAAAAATCCCGCCCCTCTCAAAGACAGAACGGAATAATGGCGAAAAGATTAGGTAAGAGAAAAATTTATTCAGAATGCAGGGCATTTAAGCTGCAGTGGACAAACGATTATTTTTTTGTTCAATGCAAAGAAAAGGCTGTCTGTCTCATCTGTAAAGAGGTGGTGGCGGTATTCAAAGAATAAAATCTGCGGCGTCACTATGAAAACAATACATTTTTACATTTAGGCACTCCTGCAATTGTCACACTTTTTCCTGTTACAAACTGACTCTGGCCCCCCACCAAAGAAGGGAAAAGTTATGTGGCCCTCACAGGAAAAAGTTTGGGGACCCCTGGTCTAGAGACAGAGACATTGGCAAAAAGTCAGGAGAAAGAACTGGAAGTGGCAGAAATGAAGATAGTGAGGTTCTCCTTAGGAGTGACAAGGATGAGAAGATCAGGAATGAGATCATCAGATCAGCACATGTTGAACAACTGGGAGATAAAGTTAGGGAGGCCAGACTGAGATGGTTTGGACATGTCCAGAGGAGGGACAGTGGGTATATTGGTAGAAGGATGTTAGAAATGCAGCTGCCAGGAAAAAGACAAAGAGGGAGACCAAAGAGGAGATATATGGATGCAGTTAGAGAGGACATGAAGGTAGTTGGAGTGAGGACAGAGGATGCAGAGGACAGAGTGAGGTGGAGGAGGATGACTCGCTGTGGCGACCCCTGAAGAGGGAACAGCCGAAAGAAGAAAAAGAACAAGGACAGATTCTCTCACCCAAAAGTACGGAAGCGTATTGCATTCAACCATGAAATTTTTTTTTTTGGAGCTTATGTAGTAAAAACGTGATAATTATGTAGTGAAAACGTGATAATTATGTAGTAAAAACGTGATAATTATGTAGTTAAAACTTGATACTAAGTAGTAATAACGTGATACTATGTAGTAAAAACGTGATATTATGTAGTAAAAACGTGATAATTATTTAGTTAAAACGTGATACTAAGTAGTAAAAACGTGATACTATGTAGTGAAAACATGATACTATGTAGTGAAAACTTGATAATTATGTAGTAAAAACGTGATAATTATGTAGTTAAAACGTGATATTATGTAGTAATAACGTAATACTATATTAGTAAAACACTTCCGTAGTATTTCAGTGAGGTGCGGTTCCTTGAAATATATGGTAGACTTGCAGACTGCCGCATGCTTCAGATAGCTCAGTCGTTAGCATTTCTACCTCCCACCCGAACGAAGTGGGTTCGAATCCGACATGGATGAACGAATTTTTTTATTTTCATCCATCCATCCATCTTCTTCCGCTTATCCGGGGTCGGGTCGCGGGGGTAGCAGCCTAAGTAGGGAGGCCCAGACTTCCCTCTCCCCAGCCACTTGGAGCAGCTCCTCCGGGGGAATCCCAAGGCGTTCCCAGGCCAGCCGAGAAACATAGTCCCTCCAGCGCGTCCTGGGTCTTCCTCTGGGTCTCCTCCCGGTGGGACATGCCCGGAACACCTCACCAGGGAGGCGTCCAGGAGGCATCCTAACCAGATGCCCGAGCCACCTCAACTGGCTCCTCTCGATGTGGAGAAGCAGCGGCTCTACTCCGAGTCCCTCCCGGATGACTGAGCTTCTCACCCTATCTCTAAGGGAGAGTCCAGCCACCCTGCGGAGAAAACTCATTTCAGCCGCTTGTATCCGAGATCTTGTTCTTTCGGTCATAACCCAAAGCTCATGACCATAGATGAGGGTGGGAACGTAGATCGATCGGTAAATTGAGAGCTTTGCCTTTCGACTCAGCTCTCTCTTCACCACGACAGACCGGTACAGCGCCCGCTTCACTGCGGACGCTGCACCTATCCGCCTATCGATCTCACGCTCCAGTTTTCCCTCATTCGTGAACAAGATCCCGAGATACTTAAACTCCTCCACTTGGGGCAGGACCTCCTCCCCGACCCGGAGAGGGCATGCTACCCTTTTCCGGCTCAAGACCATGGCCTCGGATTTGGAGGAACTGATCCTCATCCCGGCCGCATCACACTCGGCTGCAAACCGCTCCAGTGAAAGTTGTAAATCACGAACTGATGAAGCCAGTAGGACCACATCATCTGCAAAAAACAGAGAAGCGATTCTAAGGCCACCAAAACGGAACCTCTCAACACCTTGGCTGCGCCTAGAAATTCTGTCCATAAAAGTTATGAACAGAATCGGTGACAAAGGGCAACCTTGGCGGAGTCCAACTCTCACCGGAAACGAGCCTGACTTACTGCCGGCAATGCGGACCAAGCTCTGACACCGGTCGTACAGGGACCTAACAGCCCTTATCAAAGGGCCTGGTACCCCATACTCCCGGAGTACCTCCCACAGAACCCCCCGAGGGACGCGGTCGAATGCCTTCTCCAAGTCCACAAAGCACATGTAAACTGGTTGGGCAAACTCCCACGCACCCTCCAGGACCCTGTTGAGGGTGTAGAGCTGGTCCAGTGTTCCACGACCAGGACGAAAACCACATTGCTCCTCCTGGATCCGAGGTTCGACTATCCGACGGACCCTCCTCTCCAGAACCCCTGAATAGACCTTACCAGGGAGGCTTAAGAGTGTGATCCCCCTATAGTTGGAACACACCCTTTTTGAATAGGGGAACCACCACCCCAGTCTGCCAATCCAAGGGAACTGCCCCCGATGTCCACGCGATATTGCAGAGTCGCGTAAGCCAACACAACCCCACAACATCCAGAGCCCTAAGGAACTCCGGGCGAATCTCATCCACCCCCGGAGCCTTGCCACCGCGGAGCTTTTTAACCACCTCGGCGACCTCAGCACCAGAGATCGGAGAACCCGACCCAAAGTCCCCAGGCTCCGCTTCCTCCATGGAAGACGTGCCAGTAGGATTGAGGAGGTCTTCGAAGTATTCCGCCCACCGACTCACAACATCCCGAGTTGAGGTCAGCAGCACGCCACCCCCACCATAAATGGTGTTGGTCGCGTACCTCTTTCCCCCCCTGAGACGCCGGATGGTGGACCAGAATCGCCTCGAAGCCGTACGGAATTTTTTAATTTTTTTATTGGATAAATAAGGAAATTTGTGTTGATCCGGTTAATACCATAGACTTAATATGCCTGTGGTTAACAGTAACCTTTAACAATAACCTTTTTTATTTTATTTATGCTGGAAATACTTTGCATATTTTGTTATGATGTAGAAACGTATTCCTCCACATGGTGCCAGTAGTAGGCTTTTAATACCCTGGTAAAACAAAGAAAAAGATCGATTCCATGAGCCACAACAAATAGTTTCATTTAGTTGAGTAGTGAAAACGTAATACTATATTAGTAAAACACTTCCGTAGTATTTCAGTGAGTTGCGGTGCGGTTCCTTGAAATATATGGTAGACCTGCAGACTGCCACATGCTTCAGATAGCTCAATCGTTAGCATTTCTACCTCCCACCCGAACGAAGTGGGTTCGAATCCGACCTGGGTGAACTTGTTTTTTTTATTGGATAAATACAATAAATAAGGAAATTTGTGTTGATCCGGTTAATACCATAGACTTAATATGCCTGTGGTTAACAGTAACCTTTAACAATAACCTTTTTTATTTTATTTATGCTGGAAATACTTTGCATATTTTGTTATGATGTAGAAACGTATTCCTCCACATGGAGCCAGTAGTAGGCTTTTAATACCCTGGTAAAACAAAGAAAAAGATCGATTCCATGAGCCACAACAAATAGTTTCATTTAGTTGAGTAGTGAAAACGTAATACTATATTAGTAAAACACTTCAAAACAATATCACGTTTTCACTACATAGTATCACGTTATTACTACTTAGTATCAAGTTTTAACTACATAATTATCACGTTTTTACTACATAATTATCACGTTTTTACTACATAAGCTCCAAAAAAATAATTTCATGGTTGAATGCAATACGCTTCCGTACAAAAGAGCCAGACTGGACTCAAAAATCTTTGAAAGCCAACTTCTTCTGAACTTGAACAATAAATTATTGCTGCAATATTAAAATGTGTCAGTTCATGGGATGTTAGGAGACAAGATATGTCTCCAACTGTCTCAACACTCAGGTCCAAGTTTTGAAAATGGTGTCAGGAAGTTAAAACATTGTTCATTGTTGATCCATTAAAAGGTTGACTAGACAGTATTTTAACTAGAGATTAAGACAGAGTTGAAATGATCAGAGCATGTTCCTTTGTCAGCTGTGTCTAATGCTCCTTTTTTCAAACAGACAACTTTTACTTTAATGTGTTTACTTGCAGTTAAAATGACACATTACTTTTATTTTGTGTTAAATAAAAACTTTCAATTATATAATCATTCCTCTTTCTTATTTTGCTTACCGGTAATGGTTTTTAACTCATCCTTGAAATTCTGATGCACAGAATCACAAGTCCAAGTGTGAACTGTGTCACAGAGTAAACACAATAAAAACTTGCGCTATCTGCAGCATTGCTGTTTAAAATGGCTCAACATTATTAATGAATTACAGAAAATACACATACGGTAGGAACACTTAATGGTATTGTAGACCTTTGCATTAGGCAATACATTCAGCAAGTACTTTTACTTTAACACTTTAAGTATTTTTAAAAGCAAGTACTGTACTTATTTACTTTTACTTAAGTAAAAATATAAATATGGTACTTCTACTTTTACTAGTGTACAGTACTTCAAAGAAGGCAACGCCCTCCTGCCTCAATGACTATCGTCCAGTAGCACTCACCCCCATCCTGATGAAGTGCTTCGAACGGCTAGTCATGAAAAGCATCACATCTGTCCTCCCTGCCTCCCTTCCAATTTGCATATCGGCCTAATCGCTCAACCGACGATGCCATCTCCTCTGCCCTCCACACAGCTCTCACACATCTGGACACGAAAGACTCCTATGTCAGAATGCTGTTCATCGACTTCAGCTCAGCATTCAACACCATCATCCCCCAACAGCTCATCCTTAAACTGGACAGTCTGGGGCTGAACACCTCAATGTGTAACTGGCTGCTAGACTTCCTGACCGGGAGACCACAGGCAGTACGGGTCGGGAATAACACATCCAGCACCATCACATTGAATACAGGAGCCCCACAAGGATGTGTGCTGAGCCCCCTTCTATTCACCCTGCTAACACACGACTGCACACCATCGTACAGCTCCAACCACTTCATCAAGTTTGCGGACGACACAACAGTGGTAGGTCTCATCAGCAACAACGATGAGACGGACTACAGGAACGAGGTGAGCCGCCTGGCCTTGTGGTGCGGACACAACAATCTCACTCTCAACGTGGAGAAGACAAAGGAGATTGTTGTGGACTTCAGGAAGAGGGATGCCCAACATGCCCCTCTGACCATCAACAGCACCACAGTGGAGAGAGTGGACAGCACCAAGTTCCTGGGAGTGCACGTCTCAGAGGACCTGTCCTGGAGCAGGAACACTGCATCACTGGCCAAGAAGGCTCACCAGCGCCTCTACTTTCTCCGCAAGCTGAAAAGGGCTGGAGCTCCAACCCCCATCATGTGCACCTTCTACAGGGGTGCCATAGAAAGTGTCCTGACCAGCTGCATCACGTGTGGTTTGGTGCATGTACTGCATCCTGCCGCAAGAGCCTCCAGCGCATCGTGAGAGCAGCTGAGAAGATTGTCGGCACCTCCTTCCCCTCACTACAGGACTTACACAGCAACCGCCTCACTCGGAAAGCCCTCTGCATGGCAGGTGATCCCACACACCCACTACACAGCTGCTTCAGCCTGTTGCCTTCAGGGAGGAGACTGAGGAGTCTCCAGGCTCGAACCAGCAGACTAAATGACAGCTCTGTTCATCAGGCAGTCAGGATGCTTAACTCTCTACCTGCTCTGCCCTCCCTCCCACTTGTACTGCCTTAACACAAAAAACTTTCACACATTACCACACAACACAAAGATTTTAACACTGGACTCTGTGTCATCAAAACGGGTTATTCACTCAACTCACGGTCATGTGCTCATTCAGTTTGCACTACTTCTTATATTTGCACTAATGTTTGTATTACATTACTGCCTATAGTCATACTACTGTTTACATTCACTGTTTACATTTATTACTACTGTTTACATTCATTACTACTGTTTACATTTATTACTACTGTTTACATTTATTACTACTGTTTACATTTACACTACTTTTTATATCTACACTACTGCTGATATATATTTTTTTTTACTAGCCTTATTACATATGCCACTATACCTCTATACCAATATCAACTACCTCATACATATACAGTGTACATAAACTTCATATGCTGCTTTGTCACTCTATTACAAATGTCAATGCCAGAACTTTCATTTTATTTTATAGATATACTTTTTACACTTTTATACTGTACTACAATGCAAAAAACTCAGGACAGTATTACACTTTTGTTATTTCATTTTATGCTTATGTTTATTAAATGTTTAGTGTTTTAGTCAGTGGTGGGCAACGCTAATCAAAAAATTAGTACCACAATTTCTAAAACGCTTATTAATTTTTTTAGGTCCACAATTTCAAAAGCACAAATGTCTTATGAAAATTCTAATCCGGTATTTATATTCGACAATTGGTAGCCGGCAGCGTTATGCAATATTTGCACTACACTGCCAACTGAAAAGTAACTAAAATGATCCTAAAAGGATGAAATTACAAAAATCAAAGGATTTATTTAATACTTTACGTACATATATTCTATTCGGCCACGAAATTAACAAAAAAGAGAATGATCTTTTAATCCCTAAGACCACTTTTAAATCTCAAATACACGGGCGTGTCGCCACCGCATTTATACATAAAAGTAACCAAAATACATAAAACTAACGACTCACCGTCGAGTGGTCGACACAAAACACACAATAAAATCCTCCGGCCGCGTTAATTTGGCTTGAAACAGCGGGGTTCTCTGCGGATTTATCCAAGAAACCCAGCACAACCAGCTAGCCACAGAATTAGCCCCCGAGTTCACCTCTGACCCGGAAGATGTCAAGATGGAATAGTCCATTTTTAGTAGGGGGATACAGAAATCGACCGGTTTTTGTATTGCGTTTTTAATGATCGTTTTCATCATAACTATAATTATTTTTATGTTAAATGTACATTAACAAGCATGAGCAATGTTAGTGATGTAGGTGACTGGCCGGGGCCCCTGCTGAAATGGGGCCCCAAGCAACGGCATCATTTGCCTACATGGTAGATCCGTGTCTGTTCTCCCCTCTGCTCCCCCTCCAACCCTCCCTCCTCTCTGCCCTTTATGGTGAGGGAGGGGAAAAAGGCAAAACAAGCAGCTACGGAGCCAGCATAAGAGCCTCTAAATAAGTTTATTCGTTTTTACTGATAGATAATTAGTTATTAGCGGTACTGCATTTTAAATAAAAATAGCACAAATCCGCTTATGAATTATAAAAGTTAGTCACTCCGCTGTTATGCTGACAAAAACGTTAGGTCCGCTGTAAGTGGATTAGCGCATTAGCGGTCCCTAACGTTCATGTGCCCACCTTTTCTTTTAGTGTTGGTGTAACTTTTCATACTTTCTTACTACTACTATGCAAAAACTACTATGCAAAAACTCAGGACAGTATTACACTTTTATTATTTAATTTTATGCTTATGTTTATTAAATGTTTTAGTGTTTAAATGTTTACTGTTGCACCGAGGGACAGAGAGGAATGCAATTTCAATCCTGTGTATGTCCTGTACATATTGCAGTTTTGACAATAAAGTTGACTTTGACTTTGACTTTTGTCTGTTTATTTGTACTTTTACTTAAAGCTGGGGTATGTAGTTTATTTTTAAACATATTTCTTCACTGCCCTTTTCTCCTGATACATTGATCTTTGACATGTAATCTCTCAAAAAAACTATAGTCCTCTGGCGTCTCCCGGTGGTAATAAAAGCATTTATAAAAAGCCAAGAGCGCCCCGCGGTTAACCAGCCAATAAAAACAGAGTTTACTACCAGCCAATAAAAACAGAGCTTCTTACTTTTCACCCCCTAACCCACGCCCCCCCTCCCCAACCCACGCCCCCGCCTGTCAGCCCGCAGCGAGCCCCGCAGTGAGCCTGCAGCGGCCGCGCAGGTTCTTGTTGAAATAATTTCAAAGCGATGCAAAACTGTTTTGTATGTGACACAAATGTTATTATATACCATACCATACCATTTTATTTATAAAGCACTTTAAACAGGAACAAGTCCACACCAAAGTGCTGGACAAACAAACACGCAACAGGCAACACAGACAATGAAGTACAACACGAAAAACATAAAAACATTGCAGATCATAAATCAAACGATCCAATACAAATCAGCTGGCATTGAAAGCGATGGAGTAGTAGTGAGTTTTTAACCGGGATTTGAAAACCGAGAGGGAGGGGGCCTGTTTGATGAGCAGCGGTAACTCGTTCCAGAGTCTTGG
This sequence comes from Garcialebias charrua, assembly GCA_038048925.1. Classification (NCBI taxonomy): domain Eukaryota; kingdom Metazoa; phylum Chordata; class Actinopteri; order Cyprinodontiformes; family Rivulidae; genus Garcialebias; species Garcialebias charrua. Next base: position 29,581 of record JBBPBX010005702.1, on the reverse strand, counting down.
GCCTGCTACAGAGAACGCCCTGTCACCCCTGCGCTTAAGGCGAGTTTCTGGAACTATTAAGAGTACCTGATCCTCTGACCTCAAAGCACGTGGAGGGACATATGGGTGTATCAGATCCGAGAGATAGGCGGGGGCGAGACTGTTCAGCGATTTGTAGACATACATGAGAATTTTGAATTGGATTCGAAGATGAACCGGTAGCCAGTGAAGGGAGGCCAAGACTGGTGTAATGTGCTCTCTTTTGCGTGTGCTGGTTAAAAATCGGGCAGCTGCGTTCTGAACCAGTTGTAATCGTGCAATGGTGGCTTGACTGACGCCAAACAGAAGTGAATTGCAGTAATCAAGCCTAGATGTAATGAATGCGTGAATCACTGTCTCCAGGTGCTTTTTGGATAATATGGGCTTCAGCTTAGACAGACGTCTCAGCTGGAAAAAACAGGATTTGACGATCATGTTTACATGACTGTTGAGTTTCATGGAAGGATCCATTATCACTCCCAGATTTTTGACTTTTTGTTTTTCGGATAGGGGTAGAGCAGACAGGTCAATGCAGTGGTTTGAGGTTGTGTCATTGGGAAGGAACAATATGGCTTCGTATATCCCTTCTTCATCCCTGCTCTGAACTTTTATTTTGTTTTTTTTTGCCAAAAGTCAAGTGATCGCTTCCTCTCCTCCAGACCTGCACTGACAGATATGAGGAAGTAGATCAATTTGTCACGAGCGAATTAAATCATGTCCAACGTGGCTGTGTGAAGCTCTGCAGGTTTCAGGGTGTTTTTGTTTTGCTGGACCAGTGGTCCATGTTTTTATTTTATTTTTTAGAAGGTTTTATTAACACATAATCACAGAACTTTGCAGCGCAGAAACGGGACATGTAGAGGAGGCGGAGCATTCCAGGCTGCAGCGCGAGTGAGGTGGAGCTGAGTCATATATGGCTCTGAGTGAGGAGGGACCAGAAAAGTGTCTCTGTTCAAAATGTTTCTAAGTGCCAGTGTGTTAAAAAGCTGCATACTGAGCCTTTAAGTACAGTTTTTTTTAGTACTTTCTCCACCACTGGCAGAAATATACTGAGAAAAGTTTAGTTATGATGCATGGTGCTGCTTTGACAAATAGGCTACTATGAAAATACAGTCATTTGTTGACGGTCCCTAAGAGAACCAGCGCTCCTCTCAGAGGAACAGACTGAGCAGGCTCTGCGTCGGCTCGAACGAGGAAGTCATCTGAATCTACGGAGCAAGAATGTGAAATATACAACGGAAAATTACTTTTACCACTGCAGCACACACTGGATATCATTATATTTAAGGCTGATTTCAAAATTCAATTAATTATTATTATTTTCTTCCATTTATAGATGGCTTCCCTTCTCACCTTATAGCCATCCTCTCACTCCAATATGTATTATGTTTTTTTTTATAGAGAGAAAGAAAAGCGAAAGTAAGACAACAAAACAACAATTATGCACAAAAAGAGCACAAGGCAAACACACCCAACCTCTGTCCGCAATCCTGCAAAGCACATGACAGAACACAGCAACGAAACATACATGCATAAAGACTAATAATATTCATGACCTTGCAGTAGATTTCTATAAATACACATACCCATACCTACAAATATATATACAGTATACATACATATACATTTATATTCATTCATATACCCATCTACATATCTGCATATATCTACATATACATCCCTGCATCCATTTGTGTGTGGTTGTGAGCATGCATAAGTGAATAAGGTTCCTCCAATAGAACATTTAGTAGCGACTGTGAAGCATCAGAGATCCGTCCCCCCAAAGCCCGAGGCAGACGAAGGAGCGATCAAAGCCCAAGACCCCAGGAAGGACCCCGAGCCCAGAGTCCCCAGGGCCACCCGAACAGGACGAGCCACTCGCCCACTCCCCAGATCCGACCAAGGGGAAGAACCGGACGAACCCCACCAGCGACCACATACAATGACCCCCCGGGGTCAACCGCGACAAATTCACAGGCCCCCGCCGGAGCCCGCTGCACCGACGTAGCCCCAGGGCCGGTCACCGAGGCCCGGGCACCGGGGACGCCCACCCCTCAGGCCCAGACCCGACAGGACCAGAGGACACGAGCCCCACCAGGCAGCCACCAGGCCGAGCCGACAAACGCCCAAGCGCCCAACCCCAGATAGTGAGGGCCCCAAGCACGCCCGCAGGCAAAGGAACACCCACCAGGGGGCCACGTGGCAGGAGCGCGACACTAAGTAGCCTCAGATGTATCAGAGAGGGGGCAGTCCAAGTCCCAGCCTGACACTTAAACATTCATACACAGACACACTCATTCAGACCCACCCTCATCCTCACCCTCACTCACAGAAAGACAAACAATAACGACACGTTCCATTCATAATCCCGATGCACACTCTATACCCCCTAGGTCCAAGACATGTACCTGCCCCCTACATGGGGCAGCCCACATCCAAACCCAGGAGGTAGGCCCATTCATTCTGGGGTGGAGAGTAGCAGACATCCAAGAACCGGCCCAACCCGCGCCCTGCCGACATGACAGGACACCCGAGCCCAAGCAGCCCCAGGGGGAGCGCACCGCCAGCCCCTCCCACGGTGAACCCCCAGGCCCCGAACCCCTCCACATCCCAGGACAACCCCTGACGGCCCACCCCCAGAATGTCCGCCAGGCAACCAGGGGGGTAAGAGAAAAATAAATAAATAATATATATAGAGATAAGAGATTTATTTATTAACATTGCACCAGTTAATTAATACAACGTGATTATGTAGCACAGTCGTCCAGAGAGGGAGAGTATGCAAGCTGCAGCATTTCCAAACACATGACATGTTCTTCTGCGCGGCCGCGCTCATCCGTCTCCGGATGAAGGTCAAACAGATATGGAAAAAGGAAAAACACAATAGGTATCATTTGTGATATTCAAAAAAAGAATCTATCAAAGATTGCCTTAAGACACTCTATGATAAAGTCCCAAAAACTCTATCAGCAATAAGCACAACCAGACAAGACATTGTTGCAGATTTGACGACATGCAAGGAGATCAAAAGAGTCTGTGAGCAGCACTTCAGATAACACAGTTCAGCAGTTGTTAGCTTGGCGCCTCTGAGCACACTCCCAGAGACCTCTGGGGAGGGAGGGGGGGGGGTCAGCAGTGTCTCTCAGCTTCACTCCAGGAGAATAGTTCCTAGCAAACGGCCTTCTTCTTTTCCAAGGTCGAGCAGAAACTAGATTAGATAGTTATTGTTTATCTTCAATCCAGGCCACAGTGTTCTTTTTGACTGCAGCCTTCCAGAGTCCAGGTGCTGTTCAGGTCCAAAATCGCCGAATCAAATGAGTTTCCGAAGCTACGAACCCCCATCCGTGCCCTGATTAATGCCGGGCGGCTGTAAACGAGTTCCAAAGCGCACCGCAGGTCCACGGTGGTCTACCGCTCCCATTGTGCGGTTCAGCTCGTACAACAGCTGGGTTGAGGAGCTCACAGCCCGGATCAGAGACTCTTGCTGATCAGGAAGTTTGGCCAGTGCGCCGATAGCTGCCGAAGTCTTCCTGATCTTCCAGTAACAGACAGCTCCGCTCACGCCAAAAAACAGAGCAGCTGCCACCAATATCCCAATAATCCACAAATCTTCCAC